>JANEYF010005459.1:0-19104 GCA_029963845.1 Rhamnusium bicolor | reverse complement strand
TGTGTATCAATCAAAATGGCCAACATGTGGAACATTTATTATAATTTTTCTACTGAGTTATTTGAAGAAACCTCTTTTTTTAAGTTTATTTTTGAATGTTGTAATTATTGCTCAATAAAACGAAAATGGTTGCAATTAGCCATAGGGAAGTACTTACAAAAAATGTTCGTTTTTCATTTTTACATTACATCGTTGAAAAATATACCATTTGAAAAAAATTGAGAAAATTCAATTTAAAAAGTTCTTAATTGAATACTAATTTTTGGCCACCCTGTACATTTTTACGAAATGATAATGATTCAAAAACATTAATTAGATGTCTCGTAACTGCTATTTACATAAGTTTTTCTTAAAACCCATAATTGTGACTGTGGTGATTTTTTTTAATATCCATCTGCAGATGGCATTATTTCAACAAAAAAAATTCATTACATCAAAAGTGGTTGGGAGATAGCCAAAAATAATATAGGAATGAATAGAGCCTAGAAAGAGGCTTCAAAAAATTTACTGATATACATAGCATTCCATTAAAAAAAAAGGCACTTGGTCCTGTAATTTCGTCTTGGCTCGCCCTGTATGTTCGAAAATAATTTACAGTTATAGACTTTTTTATCTAGTTTACTAGCAATTTTTTTAAAAAATTTCTAGCTATCGTAGAACTCGAGATATCGAGGTCCGACGCACTATTGCCCCACCCTGTATAGTGTGTTCACGGATGGGGTTGCCAAGAGAAAACACTTCTTTATTTAATCGTTTACGAAAATAAGTCAATCTATATAATAAATTCTGCTTCACTTAAAATCCTTAAATGTTTATTCAGATTTTAGTTTATATAGAAGGTGTCCAGGGGTGAAGTAAAATGTTCTACATTTAGTGAATTACGAAAAAAAGTTATTATTTATTTAAAAATGGGCATCTCTTGAAGACTCCAAATATTTCTACAAACGTTTAATTAAATACGGGGTATCCCACGGCAGAAGATTCTACTAGTTCCTTATAAAATAGGGAGTTTCTCTCAAAACCCTATAAATAGCTATTTAAATGTTGATTTGTGTATCCCAGGGTATAAGAACAATTTTTATAAGAATAGAAAAAAATATTTAATAGAATTACTACCAAATTCATAAGCCGTATTATTATTATGTTTTTGTTTTCTATTAACACTATAATCCGTTTAATGAGCAGAAAGTTAAGCCACTCTTCACAAATACGCTCCATATTTGAATAGAATTTTTCTGTTGGTCGTATTTCTAAAACCTCAATCGCTTGACTTAACTGCCTCGAGATTTTAGATTCGGCGTCGGTCATTGCGTTTTGGTGTTTTGTAGAAATTACAGTTGTTGTTCATTGTTACGAGTTGCTGTTATTCCCATTCACATAAAAAAATGTATTTTTTCAAGACTGGTGTACATTTGTGTATATTAGATAGACAGATAGATAGATAGATAGATTTATTAGCCATTAATTTATACAGATAGATTTACATGTGGCAAGTCATAGTAAATTTAAAAATATAATATAAAACGTAGTCATAAACATAAAACAATATTACAATCATTACGATTAATAAATAAATAAGGCAAATAAACAAAACAAATAGTTGACGATTGTATACAAATGCATAGATACAAAATGTATAAAAACACATATCATGAAATAATGTAATTCACATAATAACTTTAAAAATATAGAATAAAACATAGTTATAAACATAACATAGTAAAATAGTCATTACGATTAATAAATAAATAAGACAAATAACTAACGATTGTATAAAAATACATACATATACAATGTATAAAAACTTATGATGAAGATACTTATTATGAAACAATATAGTTCGCATATAACACAGTCATTGAATATATATTGACATAACGTAACTTAACATAAACACCACATACATATTATATACCAATATTATAAAAATTAATAATCACAAAATTTAATATGAATTCCGTAAGTGTTTTCGATATTAAATAATTTAATCCGTTATGCTATTTTTTAAAGTGGCAATCGCAAACATTGCCATACATAATTTCAAACAAACATTGTTGACTTGTGCTGTAAAGTCCAGTCTTTGATTAACAATAGTTCCTAAAAATTTTGTATCTTCCGACAAACTGATTTTAGAACCATTCATGTGGAAATTTAGATCTAGCATAGTAAGATATCCATACGACGAAGTTTACAATAACAGATTTGTTTTTATTTATAATAAGATTGTTACTTTCACACCATTTATTAAACAAAGTAAGAACCAAGTTGACTTTTTTCAGATGGCTCCGAGACTATGACTGTTGTGTCATATGCATACATAAACAACCTGCTGCCATAATCTATTATGGATTCTGGAAGGTCATTTACGTATAGCAGAAACAGCAATGGACCTAGTAGGCTTCCTTGTGGGGTCCCAAGGTCACTATGATAATAATAATAATTTTTTTTTTTTTTTTTTTATTGTCCCTTAAAAAAAGAAATACCAATACAAAGAATGTACATATGGTGTAGGACTAGTCAAGTACACAAAGAAAATTTGAAGATTTTAATATGGTAAGGAAGCTTATTATAAAGTTTAATGCCTACATATCTAGGACTAGTTTCATATACAGATAAACTATGTTGTGGAATGAGTAACGCTTTTGAATGTCTTGTATCATAGTTATGGTTGAAGTCATTAGTTAAAAATGACGAATAATTATGTTTAACAAATATCAGAATCTCGAAAATATATATACAAGGCACCGTAAGCAATTTAAATTTTCTAAATAAATTTCTACAAGAATAAAATTTGTTTACCCCGGCTATATTTCGCACAGCACGTTTTTGCATTCTAAAAACTTTTATCATAGAGCTTGATGATCCCCAAAATAAAATACTGTAATTTACTCTGGAGTAAATATGGGCATAATAATAAGATAATAATATTTTTACGTTTGCTAAAGAATGAAGTCTATAAAGCACATAACACACTGACGATAATTTTAAACATAAATTCCTTATATGATCTTCCCAACTTAAGAACTGATCAACATACACACCTAAAAATTTTACAGAATCTACCTGTTTTATGGATAATCCATTGATTTTTATTAAATAGCTCTCAGTTACTGGAGAAGGTTTAAATAACATAAATTCTGTCTTAGAAATATTCAGAAACAACTTATTTTGGCTGAACCATTCAACAAATGTATCTACTGTATTCTGACTTTGTGAGATAACTTTGTTTAAGGAGAAATTTGAACAAATAATAGAGGTATCATCAGCAAATAATGTTAAATTAGTTTGATTGACAGTAGAAGATAAATCATTTATAAAAATGATGAACAGTAAAGGTCCAAGGACAGACCCCTGAGGAACTCCACATTCATTATTTTTATTATCAGATCTATAACCATGGATCTCTACAATTTGAGTTCTTTGCGAAAGATACGAATTTATCCAATCATAAATTTTACCTCTTAAACCATACATATATAATTTATCAAGTAATAACTCATGGTTAACAAGATCAAAAGCCTTACTTAAGTCTAAGAACACACCAACACATTTGTTTTTAGCATTTAAATTTTCATGAAGTCGCATTAAAAAATTATTAATTGCAGATTTTGTTGATTTTCCTTTTTGAAATCCAAATTGACAAGAAGAAAGTATTTGAAACTTTGAAGAAAATTTACAATTCTATTAAATATTACTTTTTCCAAGATTTTGGATAGAGTGGACAACAAGGCTATAGGTCTATAGTTATCTATATCATTTCTGGCTCCTTTTTTGTGTAGAGGAATTATTTTGGCAATTTTTAAAATATCAGGAAAAACACCTTCATTGATTGACAAATTTATCAAGTAGGTTATTGGTTTAATAAAAAAATAAATATAATTTTTTAATAATTTTGATGAAATATTATCAAAGCCAGTGGAATTTGATTCCTTCAATATGCTAATGATATTGAAAATTTCAGTTTCGGTTACTTCCTCTAGATACAATGTTGGATAATAAGTTTTTATTGACGGTTTAAAATTAACATCATTGATATCAACTAATTGTTTATTTAATTGTTTAGAAATGTTTATAAAATGGTCATTAAACATATTTGCTATTTTTATAGGATCCGATTCACTTTGATTATTTCTAACTATTTCACTGATAGAATACATATTATCCCTTTGTTTACTAATGTTATTATTGATGATCGCCCAAGCTGCTCGAGATTTATTATTAGAAATATTATAAAATCTGTCGTTATACAACATTTTAGCTTTTTCAAGTACCTGCCTATAAACTTTTTTGTATCTTTTAAATTCTTGTTTATCAGAATCTAATTTAGTCTGCAACATTTTTTTTGTTTAAAATCTTTAAACGTTTGGAAGAATTTTTAATGCCTTGAGTTAACCAAGGTTTCGGTTTATTTTTTATATCTACTTTTGCTTTTTTATATGGGAAACTTACGTTGATGTAATATGACAAGGTACTTGAAAACGCTTCATATGCCTTGGTTACATTGATACACATATAAGTATCATGCCAATCTTCTTTGCTAATATGAGATAAGGACGTTTGATGGTTAGTTTTATTAAATAATCTTTTAGTTACATACATGGGTAATTGTTGTAAACAATCTTTAATTATTAAAAGTTGCGCAGAATGATCTGCAATACTATCATGCAAAACAGAACAAAGCACATTCTTGCCGAAATTTACACACATATAATCAAGAGTTGTAGCAGAGTTTACAGTTATTCTTGTGGGTTCATTTACTAAATTAGAGATATTATATGACGACATAACATTAACAAGATCAGATTTATGTACCGAGTCAACTGCATAATCTATGTTTAAATCACCACAGAGAATTACTTTTATATCACTTTTCAAACAAATGCGGTTTAAAATGCAGTCTAAATCTTGCACAAAAGTATCAAAGTCATTTTCACCTGGTGATCTATATAAAGTTAATATGTTTCATTATTTAATTTGATTTCAATGCCAACAATTTCTAATATTTTTTCTTTACAAAAAGATTTAACAAAATTTATTTCTTTTACATTTAAGGCTAGACTTGCATTTACAAAAATTGCTGCACCTCCATTTTTAAACTGTTCTCTACAAAATATTGTGGATAGAACATATCCATTTAATTTTACACAATGAATTTCTGACAAATTTAACCAGTGTTCAGTAATACAAACAATATCTATGCTATGCTCTTGTAAACAAATCTCTAGTTGTTCTATCTTATTTCTAATACATTGAACATTTAAATGTATAATTTTAAACTCGGTGCTACTTTTAATTATAGGTAATTGCTAGTCCGCTTGTGTTTGTTTAATTTTTTGTCTTTATATCTGCACTTTTTTTAAATGATATGGTTGGGAGTTCGTATCTCCAATTCTTACATTAAGTTACATAATGAAAATGATTAATATTGACTAAATGTTATAAATAATAAAGAATTTTAAATTTCGTAAACTTATTTCACACTTGACGTTTTATTATTTTAGTTCTTCAAAAATAATTTTTCAAATTACATCAGTTTTGAATTACCGCTTTTATTAATTTGCAGCGTGTGAAACTGGTTGTTGCGTACACTGTTCTGCGCAACCGTAAATTAGTGAGGCGTGGCTTAACTATTTCTGTTCATTAAAAATGGTGTAATAGGTGGAAGTTCCTTTCTCACTGTTTATTTTTTGTATACCTGTCGTTAACACATTTATATTATCATCCATAACACCGTTTATGAATTCGGTAGTAATTTTATTAAATAATTTTTTTTCTATTTTTACTAATATTTTTCCTATTGATGACCCTGGTTGTTTGTGTCATGGGATACGCAAATTCCTATTTTATTAGGCTTTTATAAGGTCTTGAAAGAAGCTCCCTGTTTTACAAACAACTTTTTTCAAATCAAAAAATATCTCCAAGTAAACATTTTTATGGATATTTGGAGTTTTTAAGAGATGTACATTTTTTAATAAAGAGTAACTTTTTTTCGTATACCACTAATGTAGAAATTTTTACACTTTGGATATAAACTTAAATCTGAATAGTTACTTAAAGGTTTTAAGAGAAGCAGAATTTATTATATAGATGACTTTTCTTCGTAAATGATTAAATAAAAGGTTTTTCCTGTTGGCAACCTATCCGTGGACACACTGTATATTGTTTAACTGATTTATCTATCTACTGAAGTGATCTTGTTTTGTAATATCGGTTTTAAATTGTATTTTATTTTATTTTATTTCATGTTATCTTTTTATATTGCAACCATTCAACGTAAACCTAATTACAGAATAGGAAAAATAAGGCAGTTTTATATAGTACAAAACTATATCACTAGAAAGATAGACTATGAGGAAAATTTAGGAGATTCAAAGAATAATAAGAAGAAATTACAGTTGTTTTATGGAGGCTACACTGCAGTTAAATATATCAAGACGATCTTAAATTATATTATACTTGTCACATAGTTGATGCATAGGAGAAAACTTTTTTTAATATTTGTTCTTGGAGTTGATACATGACAAGTTAGAGATTGCCTAGAGATGTGTCTAGGTACCTGGTGGATATTGAATATTGGAGAATATCACCGCAGTTTCTTTTGTTTTTTAACACCTTATATAAAAATATTATTCACGATTTCATACGTCTATTTTCTAGATTTTCTATGGAAAACCTGCTTTTCATTATAGCAGGGGCGGTCGGTCCATGGAAGCAAGGGAAGCAGTGCTTCCCTTGCTTCCATGGGATTATTAAAAAAAACACATAATTAGAACCTAATTATTATTTATCACATATATTAATCATTAAAATTCACTTTTACCCAATTTCAATAGACACGGCCCTGCATTTCAACAGCTGAGATAATGTTGCACGATAAAACCGTAACGATGACGCACTGGATTAATTGAGCCAACACGAACTCGCGCGACCGATATAAGCATTATAAGCAACTTCTTGAAATGCATCCTATCCCCACTTCATAATCTTGATATCTAAGCTATATAGCACAGTAATTCGTCTTGTTTTATAGATTTTAATCTCGATTTTAATATCGATTTTAATATCGATTTTAATATCGATTTTAATATTATAATTAATATTAATCTTCCTAGTATTATTCTCAGCTTTTGTGCTATATTTGTAAAAACTTTTTTGGTGTTTCTAAACCTGTGGTGCGGCGACAAGTGATTTTTAAAACGTTCAACATTAGTGCGCGTATAAGCAGTTTTAGAATTGCTTATTCAATATGAAAGCTGGTCCTAGGCATTGTGGAAAATATTATTTGCGTTTGTGTGGTGTGCAATTTGTTGAAAAAGGGATTTTCAACATATTCGTTTCAAGATAAACTGGGTATTATTAGAAACGGAGACCAACACCTGATTTAAAACTTTTAAAAACGAAAGTTAAATCATGCTATAGGTACCTACTTTAATATTGAAATGTACAGTGTTAATCAGTGGTTAACGGGTTGTGAAAATTTGTGTAAATTGTTTTGTTGGCCATGTGTACTTTTCACAAATGAAAAAGGTGTTTGGAATAAAAATGGCTTTTCAGATTTAAACAACATTCACAAAGTGACAAAGAGGTGTGGTAAGTGTGAAACTCATTTGCGAGCGGTGCTAAAAGAAAAAAACATTTGGAAAATCACGAATTGAGCATTCATTAGATCAGCAGTTGAAAGAAAGTGACCGTAAACATAATGAACTTGTAAAAAAAAATCGTTAAGTGTTAAAAAGACTTATGACACTGTTTGTTTTCTCGGCGAAAATGAACTTAGTTTTAAAGGTCATACTGAATCTCGGAGCGTTGCTAATAGGGGCAATTTCATTAATTTAGTTGATTTATTAGCAAAATACGATACAATTTTAAGTAACCATCTGGAACACTCCACGGTATTTCGCGGTACATCAAATCCTATTCAAAATGATTTGATTCAGTCGATAAGCAATACTATTTTTAGAAAAGATCAAACAAGAAATAAAGAAAGCTCCTTTTTGTTGCAATTATGTTAGATGAAACAACCGATATTACGAATATTAGTCAGTTGCCGTAGTAAGCTACATAAATCTAAATGGGAAAGTCCAAGAGCGCTTTTTTAGGATTTTAAGACGTAACAACGCAAAGAACGGCCGCAGCTTTATATGCTATAGTTTGTCAGATAGTCGATGATCTACAGTGTGGTGCAAAACTTATTGCCCAAAGTTATGATGGGGCCGCTGTAATGGCTGGTGAATTGGGGGCCTGCAGGCCAAAGTAAAAGAGACTTTTCAGAATGCAATATTCGTACATTGTTTTGCGCATCGATTTAGTTCTTGCTCAATCTGCAGCGTGTCTTAAAGAGTGCTAAGTATTTTTTCAAGTATTAGTGGAATGGCTGCCTTTTTTTCAAAATCATCAAAACGGACACGAGCTTTAGATTTGGAAGTACAGAAGAGACTACCCAGAGTTGCTCCAACACGATGAAATTACAATGGGAGGCTAGTACAAACTGTATCTGAATATCGACAGGCTCTAATTGATTTATTTGAAAATATTTTACAAAGCAAAGATGATAGGGACACTGAGACTTTGAATGGATCCAAAGATTACTTAGATTCATTGAATAGAGACTTCGATTTTAATTTTTTGTTAAATATTTTCTCCGAAAGATTCCCATTTACTGACAATTTAATCAATATTTTGCAAACTAAATCAAATGACGTTGAATTTTGTGTAAAGAAAATTGAAGAATTCAAAAATTTGATCTGTAACAAAAGAAATGAATTTGAAAAGTTCTGGGATAAAACTAGTAATGACAATTTAGAGCCGCAAAAAAAAGAGAATAAGAACTGAATTTATAGTGGATCGTAGAACTTCATATCGAAGACTTTTTATCGAAATTTTGGACAATATCACTGGGCAACTAAATAATAGATTTAAAAATTTTAGTGATACCTATTTAATTGTAATGAATTTAAAAATAAGCAGTTTCCACAAAACGCACTTCAGTCATTGAGTGATAACTACGGAAATTTTTTTTGATATAGTTGGGTTACGATCGGAACTTTCAGTTATTTATGCTACAGAAGATATTAGTCAGAAATATAACACCAACGAACTGATTTATCTTTATAAAAGAAAATAGTTTGGATCAGGTCTACTCTGAAGTGTTGAAATTGTGTCAGTTAGTGTTGATGATACCTGCAACTAGTGCTTCGGTTGCACGCAGTTTTTCAACCCTAAAAAGAATAAAAACTTTTTCAAGAAATTCAACCAGTGAAGAGCGGCTTTCAAATTTATCCCTGTTGACAATAGAAAGTGACATTGTGAAGGAGATGTCCTAAAATTCAAACTTTTATGACGAAGTTATTTCCGAGTTTGCAAAAAAGGAGAGGCGGATTAAACTACATTATGAATAGGTAGGTATGTAGGTATGTGCATGTTAACTACTTAACTAGCCGGCTCGACTTATAGTTGGCTAGAGAATGCACGATGGCAAGGTGACTGAACAAACTCTCTATTTGGCTGCGGGTTCGATCCCCGCCACCGGCACCGGCAATGTCGGTGAGTATGGTTGTGTGTCTGCGTTTTTTTCATAAGTGTAACCCTCGCCCGTGCAGCTTCGGCTTTGGAATCGGGGGTTGTCTAATTTTTGTGGTGTTTTTATGTTTTATGTTTATTGAGGAGTGGCGGTCCTACAAGTGTACTTTTTTTCTAGATATCATAAATTTGCGGCTTTCGACATTTGCTTTAAAATGAGTATACGGAAGTCACGCCCCTTTTCTTAAAAAAAATGTTGGCCCGCTTCGCTCGGTGCTTCGCACTACCTATCACCCTATATCACAAACTGCTTCCCCTGTATCAAAACTCACCGCACGCTCCTGCATTATAGCATCAGGAAATCCAATATTGGGATATACACCGTCTTGTCATTAGCAGGCGTACTTTAAAAATCTTCGTTACATGTTTTCGATACATTTTATGTAATGGTCATAGAAGAGACACCATATTATTAAGACATATTCAATATGAGATTTTACAAAAGAGATGTATAATAATTTCAATGTATTAATATTACTGACATCTATGCATTTCCTAATAATAAATCCTAAGGTTTGTAACATTCTGATGTCAGATTACTAATACGATTTTTGAAAGTGAGTTTGGTATCAAAAATGGCACTAAAATCACGAGTGGTGTCGTTGCTTGATTTATTGAGTGGCTATAGTTAATACCATGCAATTTATTTGTGAAATACATTACGTGACACTTTAATACATTTAGAAGTAATTTATTTGCTTTACACCTACGAATTATTTTAATTATATTTTTTTGTAAGGTATTACAATCAGCTGTACTAGTAATGGGAGAGTAGATTGTTATACAATCTGCGTAATGTAAATAAAGAACATCCAATATTAGATCCTATATCATTTATGGATATAAAAGACTTTTCAATAGGGGTGATGTTTTCAATTTGACATTGTGGCCATATTTAAAATGTCAAAATTATCTGTCACTGTCAGTTGTATTCAGTAAGGTTTGCAATTTAGTCATGGAAAGATACATGCCTCAACAACGTTTGGAAATTATCAATTTTTTTATCAAAATAATCGTTCTTTTGTTGCAACTTATCGTGTACTTTAACCAATTTATGGTCGTCATAATCGGCCCCGTGTGTTCACAATTCGTGGAACTGTTGAAAATTTTGAGGGTACTTTTTCTTTACACAATGTTTGCATGCCAGTAAGACAAAGAGCTGCTGGTAGTAATGAGAATATTGTTGCTGTTCAGGCAAGTGTTGTTGAAGACTCAAATTTATCGCTTCCAAGGCGTTCTCAAGAGTTGGGTCTGTTTGCAATATCCACGTATTTTACGGAAGGATTTTGGTTTACAACCTTACAAAATTGTTCTCATACAAGAATTTGCCTTTGGATCATCGCAAATGTCTCGAATTAGCTGATTTTGCCTTGGAACAGCTAGAAAATGATGCTGATTTTTTTTAAGAAAATCATTTTCTCAGTAGATCGGTAAATAAACAAAATTGTCGTTACTGGTGGGACGCAAATTCACAAATCATACACGAGACACCTTTACATTCCGTAAAAGTAACTATTTGGTGTGGTTTTTGGCATGGTGGCATCATCATCGGTCCTTATTTCCTCGAAAATGAGAACGGAGATACCATTACTGCCAATGGTGAGCGGTACGAATCGATGAGAACGAACTTTTTATGGCCTGAATTGAATGATATTGATTTAACCAACTTGTTTCAACAAGACAGCACTACGTGCCACACATCCCATGACACAATCAAATGTTTCACGCATTTTGTGAGGCGATTATTTCGAAGAATGCTAATGTCAATTGGCCTTCAAAAAGTTGTGATTTTACTCCTTTGGACTACTTTTTTATGGGGTTATTTGAAGTAGTTGGTTTATGTCAATAAATAGACACAATTTATGCATTAAAATTGAATATTGAACGCTGTATTTGTGACATAAGGCCTGATTTATTGAAAAAAG
This sequence comes from Rhamnusium bicolor, assembly GCA_029963845.1. Classification (NCBI taxonomy): domain Eukaryota; kingdom Metazoa; phylum Arthropoda; class Insecta; order Coleoptera; family Cerambycidae; genus Rhamnusium; species Rhamnusium bicolor. The sequence goes on along the minus strand of JANEYF010005459.1, from coordinate 7,600 downwards.
TACTTGAAACTTGGGTTCGTCGAATTCGGTCCTATAAGAGGAGCAGAGGTGGCCATTTGAATGATGTTATTTTCAGAACATAATTGCATCGACTGTATTTCAAAATAAAAATTTTTGCTCTGCCTCAATTCCTTGTTTTATAAAAAAAACATATCACTCTTATTGAAAAACCTTTTATTAATTAGAAGTAGACCCAAATAAGAGCCCTGTGGGATTCCTGACGTGGAGGCTATCTCGACAGACTGGTAACTACAACGTTGTACAAATTGTTTCCTGTCTTCAAGATATGATTTGAAAAATTACAGTGTAATAGTTGACCTATAACGCCCAAAACCGTGTTGATATAGGGTAATGCGATTTTTTGTTTAGCTTAGTTTAGTTATGAAACATAAATGTAAAGGGACACTTCGAAATTTCTCGACTTTGTAACGATCCCATATGGTCATCGATTCGCCCGTGATATTGGTAAGATTTTTAAAGATATAGGTATTGCAGTCATTCATTCTTTGGAAAATAAACTAAAACAACTTTTAGGCAATCCAAAAGATGAAATTGAAACAAACGAAAAGTCAGCGATTTACGAAATTAGCTGTAAGGACTGTAATTAAAAGTATGTTGGACAAACTAGACGATATATTCAAACTAGACTCACGGAGCATATGTCTCATATGGTAGAACAGATGTCCGGTGTTGCCAACATGCGATTGAAAACAACCATAAAATATATAGTAGCGATTTAAGATTAATTAGGAATGTAATAAATCCTAGACAGCTGGATGCTTTTAAAAGTTTGGAAATTACAAAGTGTGAAATTAGTACGATTAGTGACAGAGGGCCAATCCCAAACAGTCGCTCTATTGGTTTGTAAGTCACGGTTTCCAAACAGTAACAATAGTTTAGGTATTATAAATAGGACACATTGTTAGCATAATTTGTAATATTTATATTTTTTTTACTCTAATTGTTGCTAGATTTTCTATATTTTGTTTTTGTTACTTAAAATTATTTAAGTGTTATTGTATCCGGTAATTGGGGGTCTGCCTGTAGGATACGTATATGAAAATAAATGAAAATAAATAAATAAAGTTAATTTTAATCGTCTCCATGTGATGCCAACTTGGTTAGCGAAACGCGTGTCGGGTAGTATATGTTTTGGTGTTTTGTGGAAACCCACGTCAGTGTTTGCCAATTGTTTAACAACAAATAAACATCATTACCTCTTTAATTTTATTTGAAATAAATTGTTGCTAATCTTTATTTTGAACGAGGCGTATGTTCTTGAAAAAAAGTCTCGCACAAAAAACTACATCTTATTACTCTGTTTTTGTCTGACATTGATCCATAACTCCTTTTATATAACAATTCTATCTCGAGATGGACTCGAGATTGTATAGCATTAATAAAATTAAGTTTATCGCAAACATTACAATAAAAGGAGACTTAATCCATTTAAGTATTATTTGTCTGAGATGGTCTGGCTATGACAGCTTATTTTCTTCATCAAATATCGATTAGGGCCATACACGGCAAATGTAACGGACGATCAAAGAAGTCTGCGTCTGTTACGTTCCGAACCAGATATAGGGAGAGACATTGCAATTACCGAATTGCACTCTACCATCACTTAATGGGCTCCCCCTTCGATAATCTCAGAATCTCACCTGCCCTAATGGCGACAGCAACTATAACTCTTCTTATTTGTTCAAATCTTAGGAAAGTTCCGAGATTTATGTGATATTTTCGTTTCCGCATTTCGGTTCTTTCAACTTTCAGTCTCGGTCTTTTGTCGGCTTATGAAAATTAAAAATGAAACGTTCTTGTAATTACGGTTCAGAAGTTTCCAGTTCTAACTAACTTTTTACATTAAAATAGGGACGCATTGTTTGTAATTTAATTAAGTAAAAATATTTTAAGAGATAACGCGAATATTAATGAGAACTTTTAAAATGTTTTTCCACAGTGGGATTTAGATCGACAAGATCGTTAGCTGCTTTAAATTTTATGTAATATTTTGTCTATTTTAATTGAAATTTAAAAATTCGCATATCCGTATCTTAGAGCAGAAGTGAGGTTAAGTAGCAGAATAGCCTATGCTAATTTTCGCCCAGAAACTATTTAAAATAAAGACGTTTATTTATTTTCTTCAGTAGAACCGATGCTGAACAGTCGTACCGTGGACTCCGGCATCTCACGAAAGTAGCGCCAGTGAATTAAGTACAGCCACTCCTCACATCTAGCGGGATTAGTGGCTGTAGATCCCAGAATGATCTGTCTCAAACAGAAGGAGAAAACCAAGAATGACCGCCTTCATCAGCCACTCGGCTGATTTTTGGCAGGCCGTATGATCTTCAACCGAGAACAACGTAAGCGTTATCTTTCCTAGTACTTCGACAATTAGGACGAACATCTTGTCTGAGGAGCCTGGGTACAGCATTTGGAGCTCATACCGGAGATTGTGATATTTTCCTCCTCCTTCAAGGTATTGTCAAGGTGGATATCTGTCTTGATAGGATCCGAAAATTCGATGACATATATCACTTGACTTGGCTGGATGGTCAAGGAGGACTGTCGAGCTTATTGGCTTGGATTAGATTGACAGTAAGGAACACGCAGTTCCAATAAATACGACATTTTTCGTTCTCAACAACGAACTTAATATCTCCAGGAACGTAAGGCAGCACTGATGTCTGGTCTAGCCCATACGTGTGCCATATGTGATAATATATCATTCGTAGCGCTGCGTTATGTCAGTGGATGTAGACGAAAATCGAACATATGGAGAAAGTAAGCGCATGTGAGATTCCGGCACCTGGTGGCAGGTCCTGCAGTAGATATCAAGAATTTCTATACGCGACATGCAGTTAAGGTATACCAAAGTGTTGCTAACATCAGCCTGACAGGTCATAATGAATAGTTTCCGACTTAAGCTCAACTGACCTTAGGAAGGCGAATGTCAGCCTGGTCGATAAAGCCAGTGTTTCTGATCCTATTGAAGACACCATGCTGGAGTTTATCGACGTGATATCGAAACTGATGTTCTTATTTAGCAGTTCTGATCTGGCCTTTCAAGCGATTTGGCTGACGCCTGGTAACTGACTCTACATCAGCATCTCTCCGGCCTCCTCGCCTGTTGTGGAATGCAAGACCGAGTTCATCTGTGGCACTTTTTGTCGCCTTGAATCATCCCTCATCAACTCCCGCAATTCCATGATGTTTTACAAACCGTAAGAGGGAATCTGAGTTCCTGTGTTACATGCCATACTCAGTAATACTCTGGTACACTCTAGGCTCAAGTCTTCCAGTTGACGTGGGAGGTATACCCGAGGAACGGACGATCTCGAATGAACACTTTTGTGAATATTCATCATCTTGCGGGTGTTTCTGTCTAATTGGCGCAGCTCATCCATTGTCCACTTTACTACTCCAAAGAAGTGAAGCAGAACTGGAGCAGCAAGCATGTAAGTCATAGGTACATCGTTCTTCCCCGAAAGTTCAGAAAACCAAATCGTTCGTAGTCGGTGTCTGTACTTAGAGAAGAGAATTCTTTATTTTACATCCTAGATGTGACATTGTTACACACCTAGGTATATACAGGTCTCTCCGGCATGCATATGTAGCAGGATGCTTTCGTCCGTTAGCTGCGCATCTTTAGAGAATTCTTCTTATCATCTTATCTTGATATGGATGATTGTACATTGTGGTAATAATAAACAATTACCACTATTACTGTAAGTGTAATTAAGTCCTAAATCATGTAAAAATAGAAGAAGTCTTTTATGAAATGAAGTCCAAAAACAATACAAATTATTATCTTCAAAGTTAGTAACATTAATAACAATTTTCTATTAAAAGTATAATGTCCAACATAATACATTTTTCAGTATTAAGTCCATTACATCATACTTAATGTATTGCACAGCGATTTTAGCGAAAACAGTACTTCGCTTACTAGGTAGATTGATAATTTCCTTTCGTAGAACAAATCTGCAAATGATCATGTGTTATTTTAGAAGTATAACTAATCCACAAATTAAACAAATTTATCACAAGTTCTTCTCACGTGGACACATAGAAGTTGACTACATACACTATATCACTGCGAAAGAATCACAAAAGTGCCCTTATTTTCAAATCATTATTCCTTGAGACTGGTTACAATTGGTAAGACTATTCGGAAAATACAAAGGTTTAAAAGTCATTAATGAAACCACATCTGACTTCAAATATTTCAATAATAATAAGAAAACTTCAAACAAGGAAAAATGTTTAATCACCTTTGAAATCATACATTCATACAGGGTTAGATGGAAATCGACTAAGATTTTTTATTTTCTTTGAGAGCAATGATTTCAATAGACGAGGTCGCAGGCTTTTGTCTATCAAAGAATTATTAATGCCACTCCTAGATGTCTGATCGGCTTAAAGAAATGTACTGACCTTAAAAGTTTCAAAAGTACGCCCCAAAAGATTCCATTATTTCTATCAAAACGTTGCTTTTAAGGAATCAACAGACGATGATTATTTAAATATTTCATGGGAGAGAATTACATTTTAAAAACAAAAATATGTTTAAGAAACAGCTACTGTAATGTAAAACTCCAAACGCGCCAAACTGACGTAATAAGAACTGTGCCATTTCAATTACAAAAACGCCCCAGTCAGGCGAGCAACCTCTTCAGGTAGCCAAGGCTCGGATTTTGTCTACAGTTAACAGACTGCTGCTTGCGGCTACTCTCCTTCAACATTAGAACGAGGTAATTCAGAACTCTTGTAATTTTAGAGCTTTTAAACAGCCACTTATAGGACAACTCTGTGAATTTCAGAACTTTATTGTAACCAATTGGGATAAATTCCTGACTGCCGAATACATAATTATTGTGTGAAAAAATTTAACTGTTTTATGTAAAAAAAAAAAAATAATTTTCTGCTTTAATTAAAAACATAATTTTTATACATTTTTGTTTTGAATAAGAATACTTTTCTATCTGCGCATAGCTGTTCGGCGAGAGGTTTTATTTAATTTGTTACGAGGTCCTACCCTGCCACACCTTATATAATTACTTTCTCTGTGGTTGTCTTTTGTAGAAAACAACCCTATATCACATCTCATTTGTTAATATTAAATGTTTAATTATTTTTCTCCTTCTCCTTTCCGTTTCCCTTTGTTTTTCTTATAATAATAAATAAGTTTATATTGTTGGCCAGGGGAGGGGGGGTTTAGTGCGTGACAAGCAGCCATTGTCCACCACAACAAAATAACTCTTTTTTGCAGGTTAAAGGATTCGTTCCCCCTTACGATGATGATGTTCTTGGTTATTTGCGGCCGGATGAAGCGCTGCATTAAAATATTTAGTTAAGCTTCACGCTTTCCCCCAACCCATCCAGATCAGATGTCAAAAAGGGCATAAAGCCCTTTATGTATTGTACTGTGGATTTGTTCTTTTCGAATGGAAAAGCCACTCCCGACGCATGCCATTTTTAAATTTGGGTAATTACTCTCAACGAGACAGCGCTTTTTGCATTTGATGGCGAGGCACGTTTTTTTTTTTAAGTGACTATCATTTAAATTCATAATTATTTTACAATTTGCTTCACTTGCGTTATTAAAGAGTTGCTAAACTGTTAAATAGTGAAGAAGTACAGATTTAATGAAAGAATGTTTCAAATTTAAAATTTGATGCCGACCGTTATAAAGTAAGCTGTTTGCATGTACTTTTTGTAATTACAAAGCTCATTATATCTCAACAACAAAAAATAATACTTTATCCATTTCGTCATCACTAATTTACGATAATCAAATGATTAAAAACCCTCAAGTAATAGTTGATAGTTTTGCGGACTTTTTCTCTAAATCCTTTTCGTCCCATACACTCCGTAAATTTAACGGTGTAAGTAGTCTGAATTTAAATACTTTAAACTTTTTCTGTCATCGCTGAGGAGGAAATATGCGAATCTATAAAGAAAATAAAGCCACAATGACCTTGGGCCCTGATATAATTCCGGCATTTCTAATTAAAGATTGTTCAACTGTATTCGCTAAAGCCCTTCTAATAATTTTCACTTTAATTCTCAGTACTTCCAGGAATTTCCTCAAAAATGGAAAAATTCACGCGTGTGCCCAGTGTACAAAAAGGGGGAAAAGAGTGACATAACAAACTATAGGCCCTTCAATTTTATTTGTAACTTCGGGAAAATTTTCCTTCAAAAATTCCCGCGTGTTTCCAGTGAAAAAAAAGGGGAAAAGAATGACATCACAAACTACAGGCCCTTTAATTTTATTTGTAAGTTCGGGAAAATTTTTCTTCAGGGTTCTATGTACACTCGCGTATCTGGATTAATATCTATTGATCAGCATGGCTTTATGAAGGGTCGATCTACAGTAACGAACCTTGTGTACGAAACGCAATTTCTTTGCGAAGGTCTTGATCGAGGGGGTGAGGTAGATACTATCTACACAGACTTTTCTAAAGGGCATTTGATTGGAGTTGATGACGGTGAGGTGTCTCCTCAAACTTGATCAAATTTAAGATCTCAAAATCGTTAACTATTTTTAATACAGTTCATATCCAGATGCATCGAGCTGGATTCATTGAGTAGCAGTCATCCTAAATCCAATAGCTTCTTACAAAAGATCTGGCAAGCCTGAGGGTTCTATGCGAGGATCGCTCGTCTTTGTCATATACATTAATGATATTTTGGAAAACTTGGATACTAATGTTCACTTCCTGTTGTATGCAGATGACCTAAAAATGTACCGATTTATTGATAATGTTCATGATTGTCTAATTCTGCAAAAGACCTTGGATACCATTAATATCTGGTGCATCAACAACTATCTACCCTTCAATGCTAGCAAGTGTAATGTCATGTCATTTGGCCGGAAGCATAATTGCACGTGTTAAAGCCAAAGTGTTTTTATGACTTAAATGAATTTTTTAATGAAGATTTTAGTTAAAAAGTTCAGATTGTCTATATGTGCGTGAGAGTGTACATGTGTGTACATGTCATAGCAGGTATGCGTATATACATGTGTATGAACGTATTTATTGTTTATTTAATTTATATATTTTTTCTTTTGTTTCAAAATTCTATAATAATATGAAAATAAAATGTTTTATTATTTTTTATTGTTTGCTAAGCATTTTCTCTAAAGCTTTTTAATTGCTATTAGTATGCATCATATATATGTATATATTTGTTATAATGTAAAATTTATTTCATTATTGTTATTGTATATTATATGTGCATGTACATACTGTGGGGAAATAAAATGTTTGTATCTATCTATCTATCTATCTATCTATCTATCTATGAAATTTTTTTTATAACTCGAAGAATCACCTCCTGAATTATTTATCGAGGTACTTAGGGAACACCATATAAACAAGACATATCGGCTTTAAATGCTGACAATTTGTAATTTTAAAAAATATATGACAGACATGTCGAATAATTATTAGAACAAACAAAGTTGTGCACGATACATTTGATGATCTGAAGGGCTGAATAACAATATGAGATTGTGAGGCATAGAAGCGTCGCGTATAACCGCGAGGTGCATTAATTGAGCGTCGTTTAATGGAGACTAATGAGATCCGAC
>JANEYF010005458.1:0-24796 GCA_029963845.1 Rhamnusium bicolor | reverse complement strand
TCGGCGTCGGGGCAGGACGATTTTTAAATGTAAAAATGAATCGCCCGATAACTCCTCAGCAGTATTACTGAAGTAATACTACTTGATGATTTGCACTTTTCCTTCTATTGCATAAACGTACATTTTCAAGGAGAAATGCCAGTTTAACTTACCACACTAACGGCGATAATAAAGGAAATGAGACAAGAGCAACGTGAGAGTAGTTCAGCACGTGACCACAAAATTGTTTATTGCAATGTAGCTAGGTTGTGAACGTGTGACTATCAGAAAGTAACAATGAAATTACCAGATTTTAGGAAAAAATTGCCAGATGCTTCAACCAATACGCCAATATCTAAAAAACTTTATTACAAAAAAAAGACAAAAGTAAAACAGTTTACATGTAAGTATATTGAATAGACACTTTTTAAGAAATAACAATTGGCTGTCAAGTTCTACTACAGAAATTATGTTATCATCTTCATTTTCGTTTATATTTTAGTATAATATTATGAAATTTAATACATATGAAATCATTTTTTTCATTTGGTAAACTTGAGACAATTTTGTGATTCTTTCCCGCGTTCTGAATATAATAAAATACCATTAACTGTGTTCGTCATTAATTTATTTCTGGTTTTAGGTTTAATCTTTTTGGTTTTGATTAAATTAAGTTAATCTTTGAAAAAATGCGTTCACATGTAGCACTGAGCGCAGTCCGCACTCAATGCAAAAAGAGAGCCAGAGGTCTCATTTTTCATGCAGTGTACCTAGCATTTATTTTATAAATTATAAAACAAATGAGCATAGCTGCATGAATAAAATTTCGTATTTCCGCCCTACTACTAACTAGATGTCGCCAAATGTTCTTCATAGTTAGTAAAACGGAACAGTATTCATTGCATATTATGCATTTTATATGAAACAATTTTAGTTAAATCTCATGATGTAAATAATTTTATAAAAAAAAGTGATATTCACAAGAAATTTTCGTAGATTATGCCATTATTAGAGGCATTAGCAACACCGTTGTTTGTTCTATCTACAATAAACTGAGTGTAGAAAGGGAATGGATCAGATGTGGAAGGGATGTGATGACTGATGACTTGAGACTTACCGGATCACATGTGGAAGGGATACGATGAGGCGTCCTCTCGTTACTTCGTAAACACAATAACGCAGAAAAAAGCAACAGTGATGCACACCCTTTTTCTGTTGCATACATGATTTTGCTATTTTTATCCTTTATGCAAACACACAAATCAGGCTTTCTAATTAAATTTTTTCCAATAGTGTATAGCAAATCAGCATGCGCAGCAACGTCAAAATGGAAATCATTATAGTGTATATACATAGCTTTAATAAAAACATCTTAAAGATTCTTGTAATAGTCCATTTGAAATGCAGTAAATATTGCATAAAAATAAAGAGTAAACAACAGTAACTCTATATTCTGGAAAGTATTGCACTGAATAAAATTACCATAACCTGAAACGTGACAGTTGGAAATAGGAACAAAACCATTAAAATCACACAGCGTTGACTTCCAATTTCCAATTACGTTTAAATTCACGTGGCGTGCATATTTTAATTTGTCGATTAATTACTGCACTAGATATGTTTTGATTTGATATTTACTTTAAACTAATGAGGCCATATGCAAATTTGCTTTATAGTACGGGAGTTAAAAACTTTGAATCGAGAAATTTAATGAAACGTAGCATCAAAGCAACCAATAAGTTGAGTAATTTACAAGAGCTCCCAAAGAAGTTTTTGTGTTCTCAATGTTTTGACATTTCTATTTATATTTTGTAAGCTCTTCGAAAAAAAACTATATTTCGACAAGCCATTCATGTGTGCTTTAGACACAAAAATAAATAATTCAAATAGGACATGTCATTGTCAAGTTTTCATAGGTATTCAATTATGCTTCGAATAATAATATATCTAGTACTCTGACACCTTATATTTATGTTGAGATAATTTTGTTTTTATTCAAACCCTGCGAAAGAAAATAACAAGTGTTTTAAGTATATTCGTATAATAACTTTAAAAACAAATTTAATGATCTACAAAAAATGTAACCTACACATTTGAAAAATAAAATTCATTACAAAATTATGAAGTTGTCTTAAGATTGTTCGCATGCATTTTTCATAACGAGTTATAATAAAAAAATATGCTTTTTCCCCATTACCTGTGTAAAGCACTGAGTAAGTTTTTGAAAAATACAGGGTGATTCATAAGAAATGGGTAATGGTTTACCTGCCGGTTATATAGTGGAAAATATCATTTTTTGCTTATTAACTGATGGTCAAATATTAATACTTACTGAGATACAAGGTGTTAAAATTATAAAAATAATTCAGTAATGTTGTTATATTTCTGTTATTTTTTCACACATAAACATAAAAGTCGGTACAATTAGGTTTTTTGATGTGGGAAAATCTAATAAACTATCATTTTTGCTGTATTGCATAGAAGGCGCTACGTAAGCTATCTTGGTTTAACAGAATCTGTCATAACTTTTTTTGTACTTCGTTCATTTATAATCTCATTGCCAATTTTTTTATTTAACCATTATTTTTAAACAAAAAAAGGGATACTTATTTTATCTTCATAAAATGCACCCTTATCGAGATATTTATATTTTAGAAAATCCTGCGCACTCATATTTTTTTTACACTTTTGCAGTGATTCTCTTTTTCTTCCTAAAAATGCATAATTTGTACTTAGTTAAAGTAAAACAAACATCCTGATTAATTAAAGGGTAGGTGCTAAAAATGTTTAACAAAGCATGCTATGGAAATAGGTGAAACTGATACAAATGTATTTATTTACTATCTATCAAATATTTATTGTGATATATGAATTGCTGGTGTTTGTTAATTATAAATTGTGTTAAAGTAAATGTGTGTATATGCCACGACATAACGATTTTACTAATGATGAGATGAGAGATATGATCTGTGTTTATGCAAGAGTAAATTGCTGCAGCTAGAGTATATCAACCAACATATCCTGGTAGAGGACAGCCTAATTACAAGATTTTTCAAAACTCGTTCAATCGTATAGGTTCATTTCGCCCCAAGAACCATACAGGAAGTCCCAAAATTATACGACCTGACCAAGATGTAATTTTAGTTCAAGTAACTGGTGATCCCGAAACCAGTACACGCCGGAATTAACCAATTTTCAATAGTAAATCTGTTGAAAAAGGGAAGTTTCACCCATTTTATTTTAGTCCCATTCAAAATTTACTTCCACAGAGTTAGTTTTTGTCGCAGGATACGAAGAAAACAAAATGAAGATCGTTCATTTTACAAAAATATCCTCTTTTACAGAGGAAGCTACATTTACGTGACGCAGTGTTTTAACTGGCGAAATAGTAATTCTTGGCAATTAGAAGATCTGCATTTAATCAGCGAAAGGCGTTTTCATTATGAATTTAAGATTAATGTATGGTGTGGCATAATAATTGGAGACAAATTTTTATGTCCAAGTGAGCTGCCTCACAATTTAAACGGAGAACTTTACCTACATTTTTCAAGAAACCAGTTAACAGAACTTTTTGATGACATACCACCAGGTATGTATCGTAAGAATAAACATGTGGTACATGCATGGTGGAGCACCACACATATTTCCCTACAAGTAAGAAATTACCTGAATGAAGTATTTCCAAACTGCTGGATAGATCATCGAAGTTAGTTTCCTTGGCCACCTCGTAACACGGATTTCAACCCAATGGATTATTATATTTGGGGACACATGAAATTACTTGTTTATTCCTAAACAATAGATACTCGCGAAAAGTTGTGGAGAAGAATTCAAGAAGCTGCTGATACTATCAGAACTAACCTAATCACTTTCTTTTCTGCAAGAAAATCATTGAGCAAGCGACTAAAACGCTGTATTGAAGTGGGTGGTGGTCATGTAGAACATGTTCTCTGAGAGATGTAACACTTTTATTTGTAACTTCAAAATATTTTGTTTTTACTTCGTTCTTTCTATTCAAGTTGATAAATAAATTATAGTTTTATCTTTTAAACTATTTAATTTATTTTCGCCATTTTTAAAATTTGAAAATACACACTTTTTCTCACCTCTTCAGATATTTGGTATTAAAAGTTATTTTTGTTAAAATAACGAATAGAATATTACAAATTATGCATTTTGAGCAGGAATGAGAGGATCACTGCAAAAAGAAAATTATGGATGCGCAGGATTTTCTGAAATGTTAGTTAATTGTACCGACTTCTATGTTTATGTGTGAAAAAATAACTAAAATATAACAACGTTACAGAATTATTTTTATAACTTTAACACTCTGTATCTCAGTAAGTATTAATATTTGACCACCAGTTATCAAGCAAAAAATTAATATTTTCCGCTATAGAATCGGCAGGTAAAAAATTACACATTCCCTATGAATCACCCTGTACATGACAGTTGAGCAGTAATTAGGGTGTGGTTTTATTATTGAATCTTGAGACTATAATTTTTGGTATGTTGGGCTCTGTACAAAATTACATTTTTTAGTGAGAAGTTCATGAAAAAAAGAAAGTTATTGAAAACGCATAATTAGCAGGGTGAGTACATTATTGAGTAGCTATTGGCTAGACTTAGCCTTAGGTAAGAAAATTATTATGTACTTTTTGTAATTTTCTACCAATAAATTCGGTTTATTTATTCTTTTTTTTTGTAGAACCGATGCCTTCCGTGGAGGCCGACACATCATGGGAGTAGCGCTGGCACATTAACTACAGCTACTCCCCACATCCCACCGTAGGGTTAGTGACTGTAAATACCAGAATCATGTGCCCTAAATAGGCGGAGAGAACCTAGAATGATCGCTTTATTCATTTAGCCCGCCAGCCATTCGGCTGATTTTTGGCAGGCCAGTATGGTCTTCTGTTAAGAGAGCAGTGTAGGCTTGATTCTTCCGAGTACAACAATTATAAGGACGACAGTCTTCACTAAGTAGCCTGTATAAAGCACTTAAAGCTCGTATTGGTGATCGTGATATTTTGTCCACTTTACCTCCTCTTTCAAGGCGATGTTTTTCTGGGCAGGGGCCGAAAATTCGATGATATACATCACTTTGGTTTGATGGTCGAGGAGGACTATGTCAGGCTTGGAATGCAGTTGAAATTAAGGACCTCTATAGGTCACATGCAGCTACTGAAGACCAAAGTGTTGATAACACCATCCTGACAGACTACAATGAATCCCTCGATCTCCGACATAAGTTCGGCTGACCTCAGAAAGGCGAATGTGAACCTGGTTGATCCCCAGTTGATGTGGGAGTTACACACGAGTAACGGACGATCTAGGATGAATGTTTCCCTGTAAATTCATCTTGGGGTAGAGAATCCTTTATTGGTTTTCCATTCTGGATGTGCCGTTGTTTCACACCCAGATATATACAATGTATACTAGTTTCTCTTCGGCATCTAGATGTCGTAAGATGCTGCCGTCTGGTAGCTTCGCATCTTCAGAGAATTCCCCGCATCGCCCTCTCTTGAGATTGATGACTGCACATTTGTTCAACCCGACTATCATATCTATTGCTCGCGTATATCCTTCGACCACCCTCAGAACGTTACGTAGTTTAATTAAATATGAACAAGTGCCTGGCAAACCCCATCAAATTAAATATTAACAATTGCCGGCAAATCAGGCCAAATTAAAAACAAACATATGCTGGCAAACCAGACAAAATTAAACATAAAGAGGTGCCGGCAAACCATGTCACTTAAATACAAACATGTGGCAACAAACCAGGCAAAATTAAACATAAATAAGTACCGGCAAATCAAGCCACTTAAATACTTACATGTGCGAAATGAATTAGATGACCTATTACTACCATTGAATATAATAGCTAGACTATGATTTTAACATGATGGTGCACCAGCGCATTATAGCGCTAAGGTAAAAGAGTACCTAAATGAAAGTTTTCCAGAACGCTGGATTGATCGAGTTGGTCCAGTGACTTGGTCTCCAAGATCGCCCGATTTTACAAGTTTAGATTTTTTTCTGTGGGGTACTATTAAAAACATAGTTTATCAAGAAGAACCCAGAGACGTCAATGATTTAATAAATAAAATAACAAATGCATTCAATACAATTACTCCCCAAATGTTAATGAATATCACTAGATCCTTTCACGATAGAGTTAATTTGTGCACAAATCAAAATGGCCACCACATTGACCATTTGTTAGAATAATAATTTAAGTTAATTGTTACCATTTTGTTATTTGTTAATTAAAGTTAGTGCATTTTGTTTAAATTGGTTCTATTGTATTTTCTCAGATATTCAATGTATGTATTGCAATTAATACATACTTATTTCAAAAAATTTATAATTAAAAAAATTAGTAAATTCCCCGTGTTCCTGATTTGATGGAATATTATTCTTTAGAGAAATACCATTATTTGTCTTGGGCAACAAATCAGCGAACTCTAAATACTTATATTAATTGTTATAAGATAATGTACTTGTTCATAGATTGCTATTGGATTAATTTTATATAAAAAGAGCATCAAACTATTAACCTCTTTATTTATTAGTTATTTAACATTTGCATAAAATGTGTCAAAATGGGGTATTTACGTTTTTTGTTTTTCAAAATTTGGACATAAATGATCATATCCTCAAAACCATTAAAAATAAATATGAAGTGTGGTAGATCATCGGAAAGCTCTTGAAATTCTCTAATCGAATATGAAATACCATACAGGGTGTTCTATTTGAAATTACAAAGTTATTCAGGTTTTTAAATATCCAAGTTCGACACAAAATTATGGACATCCTGTAAAAAAAATCAAAAACCGGATACATGGTTTGAAAGCATTTTTCTATTGTAATTCATTACCGTATCGAAACATTTGAAAGTGTTTCAAATTAGACAAATACAACGTCTCTTGTAATGGTGTACATGCGTCAAAATTTCTACATAATTTCAAATAATTCCTGAACTACTCAAACAAAGGACATGTAATGGTAATTCATTGGAAAGCTCTTGACATTCACTAACCAAATATGCAATAATATACAGGGTGTTTCATTTAAATTAACAAAGTTAATTTCTACCCAACCAAAACGAAATACCTTATATGACTAAAATTATTTTTGGAGTATACAGTGATGAATGCTAAGGAACTTTTGTGTTAACTTTATTTTTTCTATCTGTAATAGTTACAGAGTTATGGAACAAATACGCACTAGGGGGACACCCTGTATACCAACCACCCTCAACATGTCCATACGATTTTAATGAAAATTTTGAGAAATATGTAGACGTAAATGCGAATAATAGCATAGATCTGTATGATTATGATTTTTGTGAACAGTATTTAAATGTTCTTATTCCAAATGATATTGATTCAATATAAATAAATAAACTCACTAGGGAGAGGATACAAGGACATGTATTAATTGATCATATAGGTATTCATTAAAAACATAAAGACCAAAACTTTTGTGCAGGAAAATTCTTTTTTATAAGTAATAATTCGATACCCTTGATTTACCAGTTTAATCTTTACAAGAATTTTAGGACATAAATTAAAATTGTGAATAATTAATATATGTTATATAAGTTTTACCAGCCTGTAGTATAATTTAAGTATATTTCTAGCCATTGCTACTATTTCAGCTTTGTTAAATTTTCCTGTATGACGTTTCATATCTTGTATGGTTTTCATGAATAAACTGCTATCCATCTATCTATCCATTATTTGAGAGCGCTCCCAACTATAAAAAGGTGACCCTCGCTGGCCAATTACAATAAACTGAGTGCAGAGGCCACGCACCAATAGAAGGTGGGTCCAGGTTGACTTCTTTGACTATCGTGTATGTGCTACCAATGAAAGGACTGCATTTACGTGTGTAGTTCTTGATAAGTTTTACCGAAGTTTCTCCAAAGCGACAAAAATTGAGTCGGCATACCTTTTTTGCAAATTTTGACATATTTTGAATCTTTACATTTTATTATTATGCGTTTACATAAAATTGTTAGTAGTGATCATAAAGACGCCCCCAACATAAACCGTGTCCTTAAAAATGCCATATTGAATCATGTATATCAACGAAATGAAAAACACCTCAAGCTAAATTGTAAATTTATAATATGCTGTGGTGATTTTGTGGGTTAACCTGTAACTATTTCATTCCAGGATTCTAGGAAGAATTAGAGTAGTTTATCTTATTCTACGTGCTAGACACGTCATTAATGTAGTTATAGTTGTCAATGCTTGTTCTCTGTTAAGTGTCCATTTCTTGAATTAAGTCTACACATTATCAGATAAGCTACCAGGGTACAGGTTTTCAGCATATTGTGTTAAAACGTGTAATATATTTAATCTGATATATTTTATACATTAAGTAAATATATTTTTACAACAAAATGTTAGCCTATGATTTAGTTTAATGTATATTATCCAGATATCAGTTGAAGTGTTGCCGATTATTGACTTTGTTGTTAATGACGTTAATACCTATGTGATTTAACAAGCGTGTGGGTGTCGTGTTGTGATCTAAATCAAAACAATAAACATTCCTTTTTGTTTGTTTAATTTTGCCTGCAGATTATAGAATATTGAGTTTTTCATCTAAATAATACTTGTAAGAATTTTGTTGTTCCTATTTCAAATTAAATTATAACCTGCGACCTTCTGAAAGTTCCTTTGTGATATGGATTTTTTAGTGTTTTATCTTTTCCGCTTTATAACGTTAATAACCAACCTTTGGTATATTTCATTTATCCAGTGCTAATTGCTTTGTCGGTGTTTGAGGACTCTCTTCAAATTGTAGCATAACATTTAATTGTACATCAGTTGTAGTTGATTTGGGCCGTCCTGTTTTAGGTAGATTTTTGACATGTCCTGTTTATTAGCGTCGAACAGTTTTACACAGTAAATTTAGTGTTTTCCCGTTTTGGATGAGGGTTATTGGATAGTCTACGACCTTCTTCATATTAACATTCCCTTCATAATTAAAATTTTTGCTCCCGGTTCACATAATGAAACCATAATAACAGAGATATGTAATGTATGATGCACTATAAAGCGAAGAATACATAAGCGCGATCTAAATCACGATCGCAAATGTGTATATGCGCATTCGCTTGTTTACTAAAGACGCGTGCGACCATGGTTGCGATCGCGTATATTTCTTCTCCGCTTAAAGTGGAAAACAGATATACGTGAGTGCGATAGCGATAACGTTGACAATCGTACCCGTCTTTTAGTAAAGAAGTGAATCCGCACATATTATTATACCTGTTAGGACTTCTTGGAGATAGAATCGGCTTGTGCAGCGATCATTCGCGCGGTAGTCGGCGATACAATTGCGCTGCAAGTTACGTTAATCGCTGATCGCGTGAAGTAAATGTGGATGATTTCACCGAGAAATTAAATGAAAGTGTTAAGAAACACATACTCTTATCTGTTGACCCTGACTACAAAAACTTGCATATTAAAAACAAAATGTGGTATGAAATTGCTAAAGATATGAAATTAGGAATTACTAATGGTAAGTATTGGCTGATTATTTTAAAATTGTACTACGGTTTTCACCGTCCAATAATGCTGTATTGAACAGTGCTTCTTGCTGTAAACTGCACGTTTCTATTTATTTAACACCACACATCTTCATCTAACTATGTGTTAAATATACTTTCTTTTAAAAATTAAACGGGATGATTGTAGGTCGCCAACGCACACGTGTTTGCTTTCCAACGCGATCGCGTTCGACACCATTATTGCTATAGCGATTGTTATCGCAATGGTACATATGTGTTCTCCGCTCCAAACAGCAACTAACACTTTATTTTAAACTGAATATAAAACAGCGTCAAGATCTAAGACTTTATTGAGACAGCTAAAGAAATACTGATGTTAAGAACACACTTTTTTAACGGAATATAAATAAGAAAGTTGTTTTTGTTTCCAGTGTATTTAAATATGAAAAATCTATTATATCGAAAATTTCCCGGGAAATCAAATATGTCAAAACATTCAGAGAGTACTATTAAAAAAAGCTAATGTCTTTTCTCGCCAAATCGGAGGCCATCCAGCATATTGTTGCATATAGTGAGACGTGGCTGAGTTTCAATGTTCTTGACAATAAATATAACATTTTTCGAGCTGATGAAAATTCCCTGAGCTAAATTTAAGTAGAGGTGGCGGCGTACTACTTGCAGCTGATAAATCATTCTCAGTTACTGTTTTAAATCTGAACTCAATTAACAAAAGTCTACCTGCCGAAGGACATTATTGCTCTAAAAATATCACTTAATGAAAAACTCCCTTTAATCGTTTTTTGTGCATATATATCCCCACATAACTATTGAAATTTCACTTTTTGATGAACTTTCAAACTTATATTCAGTCTATGGTAACAACATTATTATAACATAATTATTATAATTTCAACATTGCAAATTATCGCAAAAGTCTAATTTTAACTGAAAAACCTCTCAGGGCACAACAATTAGAATTTTTCTGTGATTTTTTCAATCTAAAGCAATGTAATCTTATCGCTAACAATAACAATTAGACATGGTCTTAAGCAATCTCAATTGTTCAGTATCGAAATCATATGATCATGAACTAAGTGAGGACTTACACCACCCGGCGCTGCTTATTACATGTTTAGTGACTACAGATCTGACTTCTTTTGCACACAGTAATATAACTCCCAGCTTCAATTTTAAAAAAGCTGATTTTTTCGTCATTGTATAATAGCTTGGGCAACACCGATTGGAACTGCTTGCTAAATATTATGGATACTGATCAAGCATTACAATTATTTTATATTATTCTTGAGAAAATGACTTTGTATGTCCCAAAAAACTTATCCAAGAACAAATAAATATCCTCCATGATTTTCAGGCGATATAATTCTAAACCTTAAACGTAAAAAAAATCTGGAATAAATATAAAAAAAATTAAAAATGAAATGCTTTATGAAAATTATAAGGATGCCAGATCAAAAATTAAAACTGATACAGACGAGTCATATAAAAAAATATGAACAACCTGAAAAAAAAATCCAATAATGTTTTGGACGTATGTTAACTCTAAATCTAAAACAAGCTCTATACCCAACATTATGACGTATGAATATGTCACATATGATGATCCCCAAAATATAGTAGATAAATTTGCAAAATACTTCAAATTAGCATTTACAACATCAAATTCAATTAAACATGAGACAGATCATGTGCATCAAATGAATGTGAACAATGTATGTATTCCTACCATAACAGAGGATGCAATAATAAGAGGAGGTAAGAAACGTAGGGCAAAATTTACAGCTGGTCCAGACGGAATACCTGCTTTTTTCGTAAAAGTTTGTATTTCAATACTTGCTCGCCCTTTATCACATATTTTTAATATGTCCTTGGTTAGCAATAACTTTCCCAGTTTGCTGAGAATGTCTAAAATCTGTCCTGTTTTTAAAAAGAATAGAAAAGGAGATATAAACAGTTACCTCCTATTACAATAATAAATATTTTGTTAAAGGTATTTGAAATAGTTCTATATGACTATATTTTTCCTAACATTTCAAAAAAATTTGTACTAATCAACACGGGTTTATGCTATTATGCTAGGTAGGTCTACAACTACAAATCTACTATGCTTAACTCACTATCTTTGTAAAGCACTGGATAAGGGCGGTCAAGTTGACATCATTTACACTGACTTTTCCAAGTCTTTCATCAGGCTTGACCATGGTATCTTATTAAATAAATTAAGAAATATCGGGTTATCTCACAAATTTGTTTCCCTTTTTTAACTCATATTTCCATGGTAGATCGCAGTATGTCTATTAACATGGATACAAGTCTGCCAAATTTACAGCAGATTCAGGAGTCCCACAGGGGTCAATACTTGGTCCTCTCATATTCAACGTTTTTATAAACGATATAGTCAAAGATCTACATTGCCAGTACCAGCTATATGCTAATGATTTAAAAATTTATAACACAATAAATTGCGTGGGTGACATAAGACTCCTTTTGCTGCACCTGCAAAATATTTACAACTGGTGTTGTAAAAATAAATTACCTATAAATGCTGGAAAGTGTAATGTTGTAACTTACTCCCGTAGACAAACTGTGCTTAATAATGTATACAAAATAAATAATTGCGCTATACAAAGGGTTGATACGTTCAAGGACTTGGGTGTGATATTTGACGCAAAAATGACGTTTGTGCCTCACATAAATAGCATTGTAGGTTCGGCGTCTAAATCTCTAGGATTTATAATACGCAACTCTAAAAGTTTTAAAAATGATCATAGACTAACACTTATTCAATTCGTTCGTTAGAAGCAAACTGGAATATGCTGATGCAATTTGGAACCCGCACTGTGCGACTCATACTGGACATTTAAAAAATATCCAAAGGAAGTTTTTAAAATACCTATGTTATATTAAAGATAATACCTATCCACTTATTGGTATTAATAATGATCCACTACTGAACAGATTTTCACACTGTTCACTATAAAAGCGACGGGAGATGCGGGGAATTATACTCCTATATAAAATATTAAATAATCAACTAGACTGCCCGAATTTACTAGGTTTAATCCAACTGCATGTTCCGCCTAAATCAACTCGACTCCACCAGACATTTCACACGGAAGTTTTACGTACTAATCTATTAAAATATTCTTCTACTAATGTAATATGCAATAATTATAACAAAATACAAGACAAAATTGATATGTTCCATTGTAAAGTCAATGATAGAAAATCTATGTTCAAATAATTAAGTACTTTATAATGTGTCATATTCATATACTATGTATTATGTATTATATGTTCTCACTGTATGTAACTCCAACTCTGTAACTGGTATTTGTCCTGTTAAGTTATGTAAATAAATAAATAAATAAATAAGCTATAAGTTTTTTGGGCTTCTCGAGTGTTTCCACTTTCAAGTACCAAATTTCATTTCAGTTAAAGAAAAACCAACGGAGACGTAGATGTTTCCATACTTTGTACTAACCCTATATATTATAGAATGCGATGTATTATCACTTTACTTATTTCGTAATTAGTCATGAACTATGGTGTATATACCTTATTCTTTACTTTCCATTTACATTTACAAACATTTTTTTAGTTTCTATTTCGAAGCAAGCTGATATTTCAACACTTCCCAAATAAACTTTAATGTCTTGTTTCTTTTTCTTTTTACTTTAAATAGTTTACTGTATATTCTTCAACAGGAAACAACAGAAAATACAATTTACTGAAGTAAATTTAATAGAACCTATGTTGAATTTTAAATAGGAACTAAGAATTGCCGCAACATCTTTTCAGAAATCTATCGTCGTAAGGAGATAATAAAACTTAATTTCTGTTAAATAAAGAGTACGTGGAAAAGTAACAAAAGAGAATTATTACATTATCCTCCTGAGAAAAAGAACAAACATCAGAACTGTTAATCAGGTTTTCTGGAGCCACAATACAAATAAATGACAAATAAAGCCGAATTATAGTAGTTTTATTTTTTTATAGTAATCATTAGTCACAGGTTTCTGTTACCTACCTGGTTAGTGGCCAATCTGAATGCTCTGTTAATAGTTCCATCATGTTTTAAAAAGTTTACAACAAAGGACAGAGGTAGTTCGCAGTTTGCAGGTTAATGTTGTTAATATCTTACATAGAAACAAATCATAACTCTGCATATAATTGAGAATAAACTTTAGGAATTCACAGCAAATATGAATTTGACTGAATCATTTGTTTTCCTAAAAGAGTTGAGTACTGGTACTTAATTTGTTTTCTATGGTCATGACATACCTTTATCATTTACTAACTTCAGTTTAAAAAATTCATACATTTTTAAAACTCTCCCTTTTTTAAAAAAAATTCTATTTTTGAATTAGTAGTGGTAGTTAGTACTAATAGTGGTAGTTTAGTAGTAATAGTGGTAGTTAGTAATAATAGTGGTAGTTAGTAGTAATAGTGGTAGTTAGTAGTAATAGTGGTAGTAGTAGAGTGTGACTGCGTCTGGCAAATAGGCCACAGAAGGTCCCCGTTTGTCAATTCTCTATTGTCATTTATTCCGTTCACTCTGTTGTTCCCTGTTCAAACCTCTTACTGATGTCATTAGGATTAAGACTGGGAATCGAATACGGAATTCGATTATTTAAATATTCAGATTCAAATTAACTCTAAGTCAAATAATCGAATATATTCGATTTTTCTTATATTCGAATATACAAAAGTTATATTCGAATATTTGAATATAGTCGAATAATCGAATACATTCGATTATTCGAATATTTAAATATGTTCTAATGTCCAAATAGATAAGTATCCAATGTAGGTAGGTGGTTGGTATTAGTAGGTACATCCTCACAAAGGCTTTTTCTAAAGCACGTATCATTGTCACAGCCAAGCGTTTTTGCCTTAAACTTAACAATGGGAAAAAAACTTTTCTGAGCAGTAACTCATCCAACCTCTGATTTTGAAGGGTCTTTTTAGAATCGTTTTTGTTTATAAATTAATATATTTATTGTTGTACTTTATAGTAGTAGCAGTAGTTTACGTATTAATTTTTAAATCATTTTTTATATGACCAATTCCCGCAAATTTTATTTGAATTGTTTTGTTGTTCAGTCTAAAACCACTTAATTTTTAATAACCCTAATTTAAAAATGGACTAAAAAGTAATAATTCTAATAGATACCAAAATATGTATACCTAGTTGAATAACCGAATCGATTTAATGTAATAATAATACAATAATATTCGAAGAATCGAATTATTCGAATTGTTCGAATATTCGAATAGTTCGAATAGTTCAAATATTTGAACAGTTGAAATATTCGGTTCATTCGAATATTCGGACAGTTCGATTATTCGATTAATTCAAATATTCGAATAATTCGAAAATTTAAATATTTGTTCGAACGAATAATCGAATACTAAAATCTGGATATTTCCAAGCATTAATTAGGATGTCGTTCTATAAAAGAAAGCTCACCTCCTTTCTCAGAAATACCTCAGCGCCGAAGATTCCTTGCATCAGTCGACCGAACGTTTCACACTGTACCAAGAAACGATATGATGTTTCTTCATTCCACTCGTATCTTGGGTAGGTAGGATCTTCCTCAACAACTCTATGGGTGTTGTATGGAATCTACGTGTCGTCTAAGTTTGCACTAGTCTATCAAAACTCTAGTTAATTGATGAATAAGTCTACTGAGTAGCCAGGACATCTGTCATTTATTCAACCTTATTACAACATCTCAAGTTATTTATACATCTCTGCTGAATCTCTCTCCAATGCTCCTTTAATGTCTCGTAAACTCACTCATTGAGAGCCATAGGGATCTGCAACCTAGTGATATCCACAATGGGTGCAGGTCTGATACAGAAACAGATTAATTGGTTAGACACCGATTAATCTGTTTTCTCGTTCCCTGGAACCACTATATGTCTTGGAACTCCCACAGGTCTTATCTCTTTATGCAACTTTTTGAAATTTAAATACATCTCTAATCGCAGTTTGTGAGATTTGAGAGATAGTAAATAATAAAATGTGCTTCATATATAACATTGTATCCTGAAAACTAGTTTACAGGTATAAAATTCAATCTCTGAATGTTCATCGATTACCGCTTTTATGTGCAAGATGTAAATCCTTACAAAGTGCAACAGCACATTACTCTCCTTCGTAACAAAATTCTCACAGCATGAGATTACGATTAATTCCACAACAAAGTTTAGGAAAGTGGGACGATCAAACTACTAAAACCGAAAATTACTTTGGGAACACCTTAGTATTAGTATTGTATGATATAGTATACTGTAAATTTCTAATTTATACAAGAAACTTCCGCAAACAATACAGAGACTAAAGTTCACGGATGGCAACCTCGCTGCAACTGTCTGTTGCACCGCTGTATTCTGCTAGGAATTTATGATAAGATTTAAACAGAGCCAGTCGGAGTATTCTTGTTGACATCAAGATTGAACGTTTTGCTTTTAATTCCATGATCGATGAAATTTAAATTAACCAATTAAATTCACTGGAGAAAAATGTCTGAAAAAATCACATATATTTCATAAATTTAATAGTCAAATGAAGTCACTGAGAATATATAAATAAAAAATTGGGACTGATATGTAGGCAACTGCATCTGGAAGTAGGTTATAATATTTGGACCACTTAAATTAATTACTCATGAAATCATATTACGGAGTACATCGGAGATTGCACGAGGAACAATATACAGGGAGCGCTAATTCAAATCGAACATGCGTTAACGGAAAGCAAATGATGTACGTGTAGAATTCTTGTGTGGAGCAACGGTGGTTCGTGGGTCAAGAGATATGGAGGTTAATTAGAAAAAGTTTATTGTATTACCTACCTTTCTAAGTGATTTAAATTCCAAGTCGATCCTTCGGTCTTTTTGAGATGCAAAGTGGTCAATTACTTTTATCTTCTTTATTAATGCCCTTTCTATGTTAAGCATAGCTAAAGAAGATAACTTTTCCTGACCCATGGTATTTTTTTAAAATGTCTTTATTCTTTTTAAGGTGGAAAAACAACGTTCACTTTCGACGGTAGTCATAGGGAGAGTACACAAGATTTTTAACAGTTTGACACTTTCAGAAAAAGTATTGCACAAATTATTGTTAATAAAAAGCTGTAACAAAGCAACTGCACCTTCACTATTGGAAAAATCTTCTCGGCTATACATATAATACTACTAATTCAGTTTTAAGTTTCAAATGATTTATGACTGGATACTCCATTTTAACTAATTTAAACATATCCTGAGGAAAGCTTTTTTCATAATCTTTAAATCGATCTGCGTGAAATAACTGAGACACTGCTAAATGATCACTGAAGCCAAACCTGTTTTTGATCTCAGATGTAATTATATCACAAACTTCTAATGAAATTCTCCTTTTTGATTCTTCCATTTTACATCTCTGGGCAGACTGCATGGATGTCTCCTCCAAATAGTTATTCAAAATTCTATTTCTGATTTTACTATTAAAAACGCCAATACACTTATTTACTGTTATGACATCGATATTACATTTTTGTAATTGATTGAACAATATATCACAATGAGACATAACTAAATGAAAAAATTTAATCAGTAAAGAAAATGTTCATTTTGTAAGTAGTTTTTTAAACCAATAGCTTGGTTTAGAGTGTTGTTTTCTGATTCATTATCAATGATTTTTTCTAAACAATCTAATAATTCTGTTCGATAGGTATAAACAGTCTCTATGCACTTTGTATTAAAATTCCATTGTGTTGGAGCCGCTTTAGGTAATCTCACCTTAACAACATTATCTAACACGGCTGTTCTTTTTTGGCGATTTTCCAAAGAATGAAGAAAAGCTATGTAAATAGCAAAAAAATTTTTATGTTTTTATCCTAACTTGATGCTTTTTGTAAAATTAAATTTAGTTGATGAGCGTAACAATGAATACGGATAACTTTTTTTAATTAAAAATACCTGTTCTTCCTTTTTCTTATCAAGAGATGTTTGCTTTATCATCATAATAGGTTTTGGACGGCCACCAGCTTTAAATTTCACTCGGTCTTCATAACCCAACTTATATCCATCTTGCAGTTTTAATATATTCTATACAACACTCATATTTAATAGTAAACACCAAAGACACTGTTTTACTTAATTTCACAAGTAGAGATTTACTAATAAAATGTTCACAAATAAAAACATTAAAAACAACGCGACAGAATTTACCGACCAGTTCGTACCTAGTCAGCATTAAGACTGCTGACTGGTGACTGCTCTACTAAACTTCGTGCGTTACCGTGTCCGGGTCGTCAGGGACATTGTCCCCGCCAGTGTTTTCTGTCTCTTTTGCTTTCTGACGATTCGCGCATAAGTCTATTTCACTTTAATTCGTTGTAAATTCGGTTCGTAGCTAGCTTTGAGGACACGTTGTGAATTGACCCAAGATTTTTAAATTCTATAAATGATTAATGTAATGATCTAGATATTTGAATAGTATTGTGCATATAAACTTATATATTTTTTAAGAATATTAAAAATATATATAGTATATATTTTTAAACTTCAGAAAAATGAATAGCTCTATTTTTTATTTGTATGTGGGAGGTCATTGACCAAATGACCCTATTGAAGAACCGCCAGTGGTGTGGAGTATTGATGACGGTTCTTACTACAGCTGGAGAGGACATAATCCATATATGTCACATTTTTTTCCTTTTAATGTCTGTTCGACTTGAAAAAGCGCTCGCTGTAATTTGTTAATATAACACACACCTACCTCATACTAACTGATCTCATTTTCAATCGTTTTCGCTATTCTAAATCCATCGTCATCATTATATACGTCGGCTGGTGAAATTTAGGTTATATTTTAGTAATGAAGCATGGAACGCAAGCAATAGTTAAACTTGGCGTCACTATTAAAACTACAAGAAAGAGATTTTCAGAAAAAGAATTGCGATTGATATTTGCGAAAAAGTTACAAAAATTTTCACCTGCTCAGGTTATTTCTTAAACGGTCTGTACAAATTTTTTCTCAGTTTCAGAAGGAACATTTGTCGAAAGATTTAAAATTTTGTTAAAAAGTATTGTTTTTTAATAGCTATCGCATTTTGAAACTTGCACATTCATTAATCTAAAATAAAATTTCAGAAAGTTAACTTGAAAATGAAAATTTCTTGATGAAATCTGAAATGTTCCTCCTGATTATGAAAAAATTTTTGTACAAATATTTTACAAATTGTCTAAGAAATATAATGGTATAACATGTTGAAATTTTGTTTGAGATGGATTATTCTTTTGTGATTTTCAAAATATCATGATTTTACAAAAAAAAAAGCTTTTTTAACGAAATCTGAAATCTATCCGTAAATTTTCCTCCCGGTTATGAAAAAAGATGTTTTACTAATATTTTACAAATTGTCAACAAAATAACATGTCAACAGGCCATTTTTAAATTTTTTCGCAAACTTCACTCGTAATTTTTTTGCAAATCATTTAGTCATGGTAATTATAGCTTAAAATGTGGCATGTGTCGCATACTCCAATTGTTAGATATAATTTAGCCTATAATTCATCACTCGCTGCATCACGCTGCAGAAAATAGTAATTTTGATTTTTAATTTACATCCTTCAATTCCAATTAACCAAAATTCGCTGTTAAAAAATTATAATAAAATATACTTACTTTAATGATACATAACAACAAATTTATTAAGCAAATTTCACATAAACATATCAAGCAATCCAATACGTGTTCCATGGAGGGGTAAATTCGAAGTTCCGTCTACTGTCTGGTCGGAGAAATAAGACCCGCGGAAAGAATGCGAATTCTGCATTTCATTCACAATTAAGCAAAAATGAAATAAATGAATTAGTGTATGGCAAATTTGTGTGATCGTTTGCATCCCCATCTACTCATTGGAAGAGACCTTATATTCCTAGTATATGGTTTCGCATAAAGTCGGCGACTTATCGGCAATACTTTCCCTTGCCCCGCGGGCCTTGGAATTGCTTTTGGGCTTCTAGGTAATCTTATTGCATATAAGGCTAAATATTCTATTTCTGCTAATAATTTTTTTAAAATTCTAGAAGGTGCTAGCCCCAAAGTGATCAGCTGTCGCACATAGAAAATTACCAGTAGTTATCACAATTTGTTAATAAAAGCTCAATTATAGGTAATAATTAAGGCTGGTAAAATCCGAAAAGAAGTAAAACCGGTTAATCGGTGTCCTCAAAAACTGGTTTCGGATAAAACCGGGTCTCCAAATATAGATCAAAACCGGTTGGTGGGTTATCTGAAAACCGGTTAATCGGTTAACCGAAAACTGTTAATCGGTTAACCGAAACCGACTAATCGATTAACCGAAAACCGGTTAATCGATTACTTGAAAAACCGATTATAAAAAAATAGATTAGCTTATTTGCAACATAGAAAATGTCTCCTTTGATGACGGTAAAGGGATCATAGAAGCCGACGTTTTGTATGTTGCAAATAGGTTTGAAATAAACTGTATATTTAACTAGCAATCACAAAAGTAAAAGTATATTGTCTACAGTTATTTATTTGTGGCATCCTAAAATGTTTCTTCTCACCGTCTTTGGGTATTAAGCCACTGCCCTATAAATAATTTAAAAAAATATATTAAGTAAACTTCTGCGCCAAAAGAATTATTCTATGAAAACATACAAACAGAAAACTGTCGTGTTTGAAATTGCTAAGAAGGAAATAAAAGAAATTTGTCTCTAATTTTGAGAACGGAATCAAAGTATTCCGCTACCTCCCGATCTCTAATTCTATATAATTACTGCATAATAAGATACGAGACGTTGAAGTTGAAAATAAAAATTGCAAAGAAAAGAATGCAAAGGATTGTTTTCCCTGCTTTTATTTAGAGCAGGCGCAAGACGCACGCCATGCATGAGTCATGTCTAACTAGATCTATTAGTTGTGTGGTTGTGTACTGTCTGGTCGGGTTATTTGAATAACCGGTTATTTGAATAACTGGCATCCGGATAACCGGTTATTCGGATAATCGGTTATTCAAATAATCGGTTATCTGATTAACCGGTTTTTCGAATAACCAGTTAACCGAGTAACCGGATTTCGATTTTGTATAAGACTACAAAACAATTTTGATGTAGTTATTTTAACTGAAACATGGAGAATCCATAATCGGGAATTATATGATATAGAAGGTTATACTAAAATTTACAATGAAGGTAACATTAACCAGAACGATGGCGTGTTAGTTTATATAAGAAACAATTATAATTTTCAAGTTAATATTATTAGTATTGCTTCAATTAAATGTATTAGAATTAATATAAAGTACGATAACAAGTCCTTATCTATAACATCAATCTATAAACCACACCCTATTGATAGCGATCTATTTAACAGCGAGTTATCAAACTATATACAAAATAACACACATAGTGACACTGAAATTATAATGGGCGACTTAAATATAAGCATATTGGAAGTAATGGAAGAGTCCCAAGATTACTTAAATATTATGTCCGAAAATGGATATAAATCATTAATAAACAAGTACACAAGAGTGGATAAAAATTCAAGGACTTGTATTGATCATATATTTTTAAAAAGTAAGTACATTTATGACAAAGATTTAATTCCAATCATCTTACATTCAAAAATAACTGACCATTATCCAATTATATTGCAGTGTGACTTATCATTACAAAATGAGAATACACCAGTTCAAACATATACAAAAAAATATATAAATTACTCTAAAGTACGAGAAATATTAAAACAACAAGACTTCAATACAGTGTTAACCAACAATAATGTAGACAATGCAACAGAAACTTTAATAAATATTATTAAAACTAGTACAAATAAAGCTACCAATATTGTAAGAACTAATATTAGGCATAAAAAAAGCCTTGGATAACTGAAGGCTTAATAGAATCTATAAAACAGAGATAGGCTATACAAACTATATAAAAGAAATAAAGACGAAAATATAAAAAATCAGTACAAGGTATATAGAAACAAAATAGTCACTTTGACAACAAACTTAAAACAAGAATATTACAAAAACTTAATAGAGCAAAATAAAAATAATAGCAAAAAACTATGGCAAACAATTAATAGCTATACCAATATTAACAAACTAAAAAGTCAGAATAACATCAAAGAAGTTCTGGATGAAAATAATTATTCTGTAACAGACATAAACAAAATTGTAGAAACTTTCAACAAACACTATTCTACAATTGGCGGAAAAAATGGCTCACGCAATAAGAACAAATAACGGCGATATAATTTGCAACACCCCCCGTCCAATTGTTGGCATAACACAATAAGCTGGGGGTTGTACTTATTGACCGGTAGCTCAGTAAGTAGGTCGTGAATAAGGGCTTAGATTAATTTGAGTTATCACCAAAATCTAGGCTGGGCGCCAGGACTTTTGCAAGTACCAATTAATTAAAATTTTACTTTAAAAGGTAAAGATAGCGTTAAAACTTGAATTCGGTTGGTAAGGAAGTGGAATAAAAAGATCTTATTTTAATAAAAAGTATAATCAAGACTAGTATATGTGATGTACAAGTATTTACAAGTAAAAAAAAATTAAATGTGGTTGAAGACCAAAAAGTATCCAAAAATGATGTGAGGAAAAACAAAAAAAAAAAAAAAAAAAAAAAAAAAAAAAAATGAACAATGAAAAATGAGATGCCTGATCTCTCACAACGTTTCTTCTGACCAAATAAATTTAACTGGGGACGAAGATCTTACTTAACTTCAAAGGGGTTAGTCCAGCGAAGAATCCACCAACGGCTAGGCTCTTAATGGGTTCGGTGTCAATTTGACTAACCACTGTCAGTACTGCAGTTACCCTTGAGAAAAAAATGCCAGTTGTGTAATATTACGTTTTTCTGCTCCACCCTGTATATAATGATCAGTTCGATCCACCAGTTATCCTCTTCTCTTGGTCCAGGTATTTACATAAAAAGGGGAGAGTTTTATGAGATCAGTATTAGAGGCAAAACAAAATTAAAAGCTGTGACTTTGGAAGTGTCCAGCTACGTAGACAAAATTTGAGTTAACACAAATTTACCGAGTAAATTGCCAAACTAAACAAACTAGGATCGGTATCCTACAATTAGGTTAGGAAGTTGAAGACTTCAACTAACTTAAGTATTAATAAAAGTTAAGTTAAATAGAAAAAATACTAGTCCAGCAAATAAACTAGGTGTAGCTACGATAATAAACAAGTGAAATAGGTATTCACTAAATGTTAAGATATTTTTGTAATAAAGAGAGTGAAGCTTCAAAGAAAATAGAATTTAGAATGTCTGTTTACAAATTGACAACTAAAAGATAACGTAAATAAATATTTGCTAAATATAAAACAATATGATAGTTTTCAACTTGAAGGTAACGTTAAATTAAATTATTTATTAGTTCCTCCGAGAGAGGTTCTAAGAAATTGCAGATAAAGTTAAGTAAAGCTATATACTTGACTATATGTTTACTTTAGATAATTAAAAGTTAATCAAGTGCCAGATAACTAGGCAGGTATTTTTGCCAGAGAACTAGGCAAGGTTCCAATAGAGTAGCGTTCCTGAAGAAATACTAAGGAAAAACGTTCAAGTAAGCATTCGATATTTTAAATTTAGAAAAACCTTACGTTTCTGAGATCTTGGTTGATAAATATATGCACTGGTATTAAATAATCCACCACAAAATAAATGCACCAAATTAGATAATTTTCACAAAGGTTATAAACAAATAGGTTTGTCAAACCAGGTGTACCAATCTTCAAATGTCACCAGTCAGTCACCACTTTCAGAGTGCTACCAACGTGGCTAAGTGACCTAAAACATCAACAGGCAAAGACAGAAAACAACTAACTACGATACAAAATGGCGACATACGTTGCCAAGTAAATCTAAAATTTACAATAACCGAAAGTTAGTTTAAATTAACACCTGAAATTATTACAATATCAAAGTAATATTAGATAAATTGCCAGCAAGGCACGATAAATTGATACTAATCAATATTAATAATGGCTGTTCCAAAGACCAACCAAGGTGACCGGATCACCAAAAAGCAAATTCGCCCAAGGCGTAAATTAAGATAATTACGGTACAATATTATTATGAAAATTACCTCAAAGGTACTTTAAATCAATATAGCAACTTTTTAAATAATGATTAGCATTAAATCACAAGATAATACCAGGAAACATATAAATTTTACCAGACCGCAGAATTATAGATGGTTTCAATCTGAACGCTGCACTAGTAAGAAGAAGGAAGCCTCGTTCTGTCCTCCCACCTAAACTCGGTTATAGTTTGGAAAGAGACAGACATTTGAGAGTAGAGTATGAGCAATAAAGATAGATAGATATTTAGTGCAAAAATCTGCCAAAGGCTCGACTTTTTCCAGTAGAAATCAGTGGCGCCATCTGGACTAGACTAGCAGAAACTTAATTCCTCACGGAACAGAACAAACTGGAATGAAATAGCTTGCAATTTCGTTACAAATTACAGAACAGGAACATGGGGCTTTCAACATCAATTCTATATTTCTGCGTCCTGTGTCTGAAGACGAAATAAAAGAATTAATCTCTTCCTTAAAAAACTATACTTCTCCAGGCTTTGATAATATTACCTCAAATTTACTAAAAGAAATATCGAATGAAATTGCAAAACCTATGAGCCATATCATAAATTTAATGCTTGAAAATGGCAAATGCCCTGAACATTTCAAAATCGCGATAATAAAGCCAATCTATAAAACCGGTGATCGCAATCGTGTAGAAAACTATAGACCAATTAGTTTAATATCTAACATAACTAAAATATTTGAGAAGCCCTAAAAACAAGATTGGTTGAATTTTTGACAAAAAAAACAATATTTTATCAAAACTCCAATTTGGATTTACAAATAAGAAATCTACAAACGATTCTATAGCGTTGTTAGTAAATAAGATTAATAAATCCTTAGACAACAGTAGAGCCTGTGCAGGAGTGTTCATAGACTTGGCAAAAGCTTTTCGACACTGTAAGTCACCGAAAGCTATTGACAAAGTTATATTCTATAGGTATCCGAGGACCAGCACACTCCTTTTTCAAAGCTATTTAGAGAATCGACAACAAATGGTAGAGATAAATGGTGTCACTAGCAACCAAAGAGAAATAACTTTGGCATTCCCCAAGGAACTGTCTTAGGACCAATTCTCTTCATCATATTGTCGCAGTTAGGGTGTAGCCTCCACCAAATGTCACTATATGT
>JANEYF010005456.1:0-94638 GCA_029963845.1 Rhamnusium bicolor | reverse complement strand
CGTGCAGGTGACTATATTCGCAACGGCGCCGGCGGCTGGTGAAATTTAGGCTGTCATATCTTAGTATTGGAGCACGGGACCCATGTATTATTTTAAGGCATAACTATTAAGAATAAATGAAGAAGTTTTGCAGAAAAAAAATTGCGATTAAAATTTGCAAAAAAAATTTGCACAAATTGTGATCCTCCAAGTTTATTTTTTAAACGATTTGTAAGATATTTGCGAAATATTTTTTTCCAGAATCAGATAGAAAATATAACATTTCAAATTTCATAAAAAAATATTGGTTTTCTATAAAGTTACACCGTTTTGAAATTTTATTTTAGATTCATTTTTCACTGTGCAAATTTCAAAACTGTGCAACTTTTTAAAAAATCAATATTTTTTTATGATTTAAAATCTGTCATTATATTTTCCACCTGATTGTGAAAAAGATCTTTCGCAAATATTTTACAAATCGTTTAAAAAATAATCTTGGAGGCTCATAATTTTTCCCACTTTCTTTCGCAAATTTCAATCGCAATTTTTTTCTGCAAAACTTCTTTATTTAGCCTTAATAGTTATGCCTTAAAATATTACTTGAGTCCCATGCTCCAATACAAAGATATGACATATCCTATATTTCACCAGCCACTGCTGCTATATTGACAGAAAAAATTCCTCCTTTACGAGTCGGAATATTTTCAGTCAATACTTGCACTTATAATGTGGCTGAAGAGAGAATCATAATCAGAAACGATTTTTTTACAGTGGACCAGTTGAGTAATGCTCTTGAAGTGAAATCCTAATACTTTTTGTAATACGTTCATATTTAACAAGATAATAAAAAATAAATATTGCAAGATACCTTATTTAATTAAAGGAATGTAATTTTTTTTGTTGTATGGAATAATTGACAATAATAAAATCAGGTTTCGGTTACAGTACAATTTCGTGTGATAAATATGCAGAGATCGGTAGGTAGTCTATCGTTCTTCTGGAGAGAGGGAGAAAGGACGACACTTTGAAATTCGTCGTTGAAAGACATACTTGATATATCGCTGCAGTCGTCAATTATTAATCATATTTTTTTGTGTATATTTATTTGGTGTATGTGCATATCCGGAGGAGCAGTCAACCCGAGTTTCTGGCCAGAACAGCTCCAAAGAAATCCCAGATTGCCAGCATCCGTTCAGGGCAAGAAAAAAAGGTAAGACTGCTAGCTCTGTATATCGCATAATTGTCTATTTCCCTCAAAGTCGCGTGTTAAGTAGGAAACTGTTCAACATTTATTGGTCCTTCAGAGCCAAGATTATTTATTTTATTTATTGTTGCTAATTATTAATTTTAATAGTAATTATTGACATTCGTTAATAAATCGTTTAAAATTCAAATTCTATAGAGAAAAAACTGTATCAAATGTGTGTCAAATACACAGAAAAACTGATTCATTTTTTTCGCACTACATCGGTATCCCATTTGGTTTGGTGGCAAGGCGTTCTGCGTCGCGTTCTGTGTATCAGTTTATGCTGGATAGCGTTTACCATTGAAAAACCATCATATTTATTTTGTATTTATTTCCAGTTTTAAAAATACATTTAAATTTTAACCATTTTACACACATTTAATTTTGAAAAGTGTAATAGCTATGCTACCGGCTGGTTGTGTTTCGATGAGCTCTAATGTACAAATTAACTTTAAATGTTGCAAAACAAAACCTTTCATACACTACGTCTGTGTAAAATGTTCTAATATATTTCACAAGTGATTTGTATCTCAATTTAAAAGTAAAATCCGTTTTGTTAAGGACAACAAAATTATTTGTTGGCGGAAGAATCCCTTAGTGAGGAAGATGAGGAAAAAAGTTTACTTGAAAAAATTGTTAGTGAACTTAATGAAGAAAGTGCAGCAAAAAATAAACATATACAAAAACTCAAAAATGACAGTAAATTACTTTTGGATGAAGCCATAAAACCCGTGGCAGAAATGAGTGCGCTTATAAGTAAACATTGACAAACTATATAATAGCTGAATTTAATAATAAGGGATCTAAAAAAAGCAAATACCATCAACTGTAAAAAACATAAGAAATAATAGCACCCAAACAACACAAGAAGTCAAGCATGCCTCTACGTCAACCGATTTATCAAGTGAGGAAATAAATTTAAATGTTCCAAATAAACAACATATCCATCAGACGACTGAAAATGAGGGAACAAATGCTCTCAAAAATTCAGAAAATGTACCCAGTTGCATCGATAATAAAAATTAAACGAAATCCCAAGTGAAGAAAAAAATCAAATCCTCTTAATGACTGATGATATAGGCTGTAATATGGTGAGTCAACTCAGGTCACTAATAAAAAATTTACATGATTACGAAATAACGTCAATGATAAAACCCGGTGCTCTCCTGCATCAAGTCACTGAATGTATCGAAATCTTAACAATCAATTTTACACTACAGGACTATTTAGTTATAATTGCAGGATCAAATGATATACATAAACATATGACTCCTTCATTCAGACTAATCTGTAATATACTAGAAAAGTGCTCTCACACAAATGTACTCTTCACTTCTATTCCCTACCTAGCATAAAAACAATCTAACTTCATCTAAAATAGACATATAAATAAATATAACTTAATTAAGTAACTTTTTATCTAAATTTAATACATTAGTGCTGGGAATACAGGCTATTAGTAAGAAAACTGTGGCAAAAATCTAGTTTTTATTAACATTTGTGATGACCTCCTTCTAAATATTTCAAAAAAATTCAAGTACTATACATAAAGACGGTCTTGACTTATCTCTGCAAATGATAGATGGAAATACTTCTGTAAATCTACAAACACCTTGTGATCCATCAACATCTCAAGAAATATGCAATTTAGATAACAGTACTGAACTTAGTCAGCTTTTTCGTAAGTAATGTAGTCAAAAGTTCGAATGAAGTGCATTACAATTCCAACAAAATTGTAAATACCAATAATATATATAGTAATACATTCGAAATACAAAACAGAAAATTATCTATCTGCCATCTAAACATTCGAAGCCTGCGTAATAAAGTTGATGAACTAATAGTGTTTTTGGAAGTTTTCAACTATCCAGATGTATTATGTATGTCTGATTGTCGTCTAAGTGAAGATGAAATAAAAATGACAAAAATAAGTAAATGTGTTGACTGACTATTACTGTAGAAGTGAGGATACAGGTAGAGGCGTAGGAATATTTGTGCGTGACTGTTTTAAATATAAAACTTAAAAAAATGCAGTCACTAGAATTTCTTCAAATTTTGAATTTGCATCAGTGAATATTTATCTTAGCGAGGAATTAACTGTCAGCGTGATTTGTGTTTATAAGGTACCTAAATATGATAATCTTTCGTTGTCTATATTTTTTGAAAAATTAGAAAACCTCCTTAGTAAGTTGAATACAGCTAATCCTGTATTTGTTTGTGGCGATTTTAATATTAATTTAGATTTCAATAATTTAGACTTTATTAAAAAAAAAAGAATGTTGATCAACCTGTTAATACGTTTTCAATATTAGGATTAAAACAGTGCATATATGATTATACTAGGGTAAAGGGTGGCTCTAAAACAATTATTGATAATATTTTCTCCAATATTAACAATTCGGAACTGGCACCTGAAGTAATAAAGTGTGATCTTTCAGATCACTATATGCAAAAAGTTTGTTACAATTATGAAAACAATAAGGAGTGTCAAGAACTATTTATTTGTAAGAGAGATTTCAAAAATATAAATATATATAATATTGCTTTCTTCAAACATCTTGTTTCGATTGAGAAGTGGGCTAATATTGATTTTTCTGCAAATATAGACTTGGCCTTTACTAATTTTTAAATAAAATCGATGAAATAATAGGTGTTGCATTTCCATTACAGTATATTAAATGTAAAAACTCAAATATTTGCTCGAAGAAAAAACAATAATAAATGGGTTACTAGTGACAAAATTAATGAAGGTAAATTTATCAGGCAAATATATAAATTAACTTTAGACAATCCCGAAATAAAATATTATTATAATTTATTAAAAAATAACCATAAAAACAACATCAAACGTGCTAACATTCTTCGTTTTAAACTTATTTTTATTTTTGTTTATTTTTTTTATTGAGCTAATAGTGGACTGTATATTTCTTTTCCATAATTTTATTTTTGATAGTGACATCTTCTGTAACTGGAACCATTTTTGTTTTCTTCTTATAGCTAAATTAAGTAAAATCCATATTTTACTGAACATTTAGTTTATTAAAGAAATAGGTCCGAACTGTACAAGGGTTCGTGATATATTGTTTGTCTTTTTATGAGAGTTGTTTTAACTTACATGCTAAAATTCTCCTAACATTCATTTCCAGCCTTATCGTTAATTTATTACCTTCAACATATGCTGTGCCTATGACAGACATATAGAGGTTGAAACATACATTTATACTAACAAGGGCCACTACATAAAGTAGAGCTAAACCAGAACATTGTGGATGAAATTTTCTTGTAAACCACTTATATATCATATTCATAAAGTATGTGAATATATTGAAAGCCATTATTTTGAGTTATTTTAACTTATCTTACCAGTATCACACGATATGAATATTTAATTTGCGCTAATTCGCTGTCCTCAAATTATCGCGTAATACTGGTTCACATAATTATTATTTTCGTGTTGGAAACGTTGTCTCCAACATGCTGGGGCCTTAGGTTGACAAACACCCGTATATTCCCAGTCTTATATCAATTAAAGTTACAAAACAAAAACTTATAGAATAATAACCAATTTTAAATATTTAAAATTAAAAACGTATCTAATAAAATAAAAACGGCAAATTAAAAATTCGAAAGAAGAAAGAAACCTTGCAAGAGGTTTTTACACCTTAAAAACTTATCTAATAGAAAAATGGTAAATTGAAAACCTGAGAGGAAAAATATACCTTGCAAGTGGTATTTACGTATGTACAATCCTACTTCTAATATATACAGGAATCTGACTAGGTTATGAGAATGTACACAAATGTACAGTCAACTTGAATATAATTCGCATTATTGAATAGGTAAAACTGCAATTTTTCTTATGGAACGTAAATAAGTCCCATTTTTTGGTTTTACCTCCACAACTCTAACTTTTCTTGCGATTGACCAATTTAGTGGTGATAAGTTTTCCTCTTTTACCAAGACAAGCATATTTTCCTGCACATTAGGTACCTCTTTTTTCCATTTGGGCCTATTTTGTAGCTGAACCAAATAATCCTGATGCCATTTTTGCCAAAAATGCTGTAGCATTTGTGTGCACATTTTCCAGAATTTTAATCTATTATTAGGTACAGTTGTAATGTCAGGTTCAGGAAAGCTTGTGATGGGAGCACCTTCAAAAAAATGTCCTGTGGTTAAATATGTTAGATCAGTTGGATCTTGAGACATGGGAGTTATAGGCCCTGAATTCAATATTCCCTCAATTTGTATTACAACAGTGTTAAATTGTTCGTAAGTCAGGACATTATTACCCACAACTCTTTTCAGGTGGTGTTTAACGCTTTTTACCCCGGCTTCCCAGAGCCCACCAAACACGGGTGAATAACTAGAAATAAACAAAGTGTATGCCTTGATCCGCAGTAAAATTTAATGTTTCATTTCGTGTCTCATGAGAATTGACAATCTTATAAAATTCTTTTTAACTGATTGTTTGCACCCTTAAAGGTGCTGCCATTGTCACAAAATATTTGACATGGCTTCCCTCTACGTGATATAAATTTTTTAAGGGCTGCTAAGAAAGTTTCAGTCGTCATGTCTGAAACTAATTCCATATGAATTGCCTTTGACTGAAAAGCAAACAAATAGTGCAATATATGATTTTGTTATTATACTTTTTCTTAGTCTAGATTGTTTTATCATGAAAGGTCCACAAAAATCTATACCAACATTCTCGAATACTCTGGAGTATTTTACCCTATTTGGGGGTAACGAATCCATAAGTTGTGCTGAGCACTGAGCCTTTAATCTAAAACAAGTGACACATTTATGAACCACCTTTTTTACTTCACGAATGCCATTAACAATCCAATATTTTAAATTTAAGCTACATAACACTTGTTTATTACCGGCATGTATAACATTTTTGTGTTCTCTGCCTATAATTAAATTCGCTATATGGCTATTTTTTGGTAAAATTATTGGATGTTTTTGATCATATGCTATATCAGCATTTTGTAACCTTCCATCTACACGTAGAATGCGTTCGTTATCCAAAAAAGGATAAAGTAATTTTAAATTAGATTTAATGTCTGTTTTAGTTTTTAAATTTTTAATTTCTTCAGAAATTTTACAATTTTGTTCATATCTTATTATTACTTTCAAAGCATTATTCAATTCATTTGCGGAGAAATTATTTGATAACTTGTTTTTGTCTTTAAATTATTATAAAATCTTAATATGTAAGCCATGATTCTTTGAATTTTTGAGATATTTGATAATCTATTAAAGAATGGCATTCTCTCAAAACCCTTAGTGCAAACATGAGATTGTACTTCAGGTAACGGTTCCAAAAATTTAGTTGTATTTGTCGCTTCATGAGTATAACTTAAACTAGTTAAATTTTTTGGTCCATGCCACCATAATTTATTTGAGTGCATGTTTTGAGGTTCAACTCCTCGTGATAAACAATCTGATGGATTTTCTTTAGTATTTATATATAACCAACAAAAATTAGCAGTCAATGACTGTATTTGCGCAACACAATTTGCTACATAGGCATTTAATTTTAACGGATTTATTTTTATCCATGCTAAAGAGATAGTCGAATCAGAATACAAATAAACTTGTTTTATAATTGAATTGGGTAACTCATAAGTTTTATTTGCCAATTTTGCTAAAAGTAGTGCACTATTTAGTTCTAATTTCGGTATTGTAAGTTCTTTAGAGGCAGGAGCAACTCTCGATTTGGAACAGAGTAAGTTAACCGTAACTTTATCATAATAAACAGCTCTATCATATATACAGCATCCATAAGCAAATGATGATGTAACAAAATCCTACCAGTTCTACTAGTTTTGCAACCACAATGCTTAAATTTCTTGGTATATTTATTGGAGGCATCTTTATTAAATTTGACGCAAACGTTTGCCAATTGTTCAACAAATCAGAAGGTAACATGTCATCCCACTTTAACTTACGTAACCACATATTTTGCATTATAATTTTAGCTGTTACAAAAATTGGTCCAACAAATCCTAATGGATCATAAAACTTGCAGATAAAGCTGAGAACTTGTCTTTTTGTGAGACAATTGTCAACAGCTAAAGGACAACTTATTTTTAACAGATCTGAGCCAACATCATATGATAAACCTAAAGTTTTTACTATAGTGTTATCTTGACTCATGTCTATTTCATCGAAATGTTGCTTATCTGCAGGAATATCGTTTAGGATATCAGAATGATTTGAGCACCATTCATGCAATTCAAATGAACCTTTTTTCAAAATAGCAATTAACTCGTTTTTTAGTTGGATTACTTCATTAATGGAATCTCCTCCACAAATTATATCATCCACGTAGGTATTATGTAGCAATGCCTTAGATGCTAGTGGAAACTCTTTTTCTTCAGTATGAGCCAATTCCACTAAACACCTTGTAGCTAAAAAAGGTGAACTTTTCAACCCGTATGTTATTGTTTGTAATTGCAAACAACTGATGGGCTGGTCAGGCCTTTCCCTCTATAGTATGTTTTGTAGACATTTGTACTCTGGATGTACTAACACTTGTCGGTACATTTGTTTTATATCTGTCAAAATTACAAATTTATAAGTGCGGAAAAATATTAAAATATCAAAGAGCTCTCTTTGCACTACGGCTCCATTATACATTAACTCATTTAAGCTAATTTTATTTTGTGTTTGCATACTTCCATCAAACACCACCCTTAATTTTGTGGTTTTCTTATCCTGACGTACGACAGGGTGATGTGCAAGAAAATATACTTCCCTATTTTTATGTCATTGTGTCGACAGGTTTTGCGTGATTTAAACTAACATATTCCTTTATGAAATTGTTATATTGCTCAAATAATGAGCGATCTCGCGAAAACCTTTGTTCTAAATTTAAAAAGCGCTTGAACGCAATTGAGAATGAATCTCCTATGTTTAACTCGGTAATCTCCTTTTTTAAAGGTAATTTTACCTAAAATCTATTATCAACTTTTGTAATAGATTCTTGAAAGCTTGATTCGCAGGCTTCTTGCTCGCTAATAGATTCCTTAAATATTTCAGGAACCTTTTCATTATCCCAAAATTTGGTTAATAAATTTTCTAAATTTGCACATGAAAGGGCATGCAATGAAACAACAGACGTATTGCACAATTGCTGTGTTTTAGGCTGTGCCACATCAGGTACAGAGCCACTGACTACAAAACCAAAGAAAGTATTTTGCAATACCAAATTTTTTAATCCTAATTTTATCGTGCCTGTTAATAAAATTTGAAAGAAAATGTCTGCTCCTAGAACAGATATATCTCCAGGCATATTATATTCGTCATTTGACAATTTAATATCTTTAGGAATATTTAAATTATCGGTATCAAAATAATATTGTGGTAAATTTGTAGTAATTTGGTTCACGACAGCACACTGCACATTTAATTTTAAAATTGTTGAAACAACATTCCTTTGACACTTCAGAAGAATTTTTTAGTGTCACCCTGTAACACTGGCATCGACAATTATTTACTTTTTATTTGTCACATAACCATGTGTGTGTGTGTGTGTGTGTGTGTGTGTGTGTGTGTGTGTGTGTGTGTGTGTGTGTGTGTGTGGCGTATGTGCGTGTGTGCGAATGTGCGTGGGTACGTGGGTGCGTGGGTGTGTGAGTGCGTGGGTGCGTGTGTGCGTGTGTGCGTGTGTGCGTGTGTGAGTGTGTGCGTGTGTGAGTGTGTGCGTGTAGACGTGTGTGTGTGTGTGTGTTTCTAAAGATTTAGACTTAGGTTATCAATAACTCTTTTTCTGATAACTTCTTACTAATTTTGACGTTTTTTTATACATGTAATGCATGTCTACTAAAAAATAAAGAGATTATTTAATTATTTATTTATTTAAATCCATATACTGGGTGTTTTTATCATTACTGTGTATGGGTAATCATTTCTAGGTATTATTTAGCATATTTTTTCGAATTTGTAGATTTGTTCAACTTTAATTAAAATTTACTAACAATTTTGATTATTTATATTTGACTATTTTGACCATTTGTTGTGCTGGAAAAATATTTTTTCTCGATTAAACCTGTTTAGTTTAATATTTCTGTTTGCCAAATTGAATTGATTTATAGTTATTTTTTATTATTATTAGTATTCACTAATTTTCATAGTGAAAATGGCTTCAAATATGATTAAACAAAACAAAAGCTTACGAGATCTTTGGATTAATCATTTACGAGAGTAACAAGATGTTGCGGAAATAGCTCTTAGCGAAGTAACCTATAGAAACCAATTTAAAATTCGGTTTTTGGACATTGATGGCATTTTAACTCAGTTTCAAAATAAACATTTTACATTAGTCGAATACTTAGTAAAGATACTCTATCTGAAACGCAGATCCCAAAGCAGAATAATGTTAGGTTACCAAAAATTGACTTGCTTAAATTCGATAGAACTTTGAAAAATTGGCCCTCAATTTTTGATTTATTCAAAGCATTGATTCATAACATATTGTTACGCCAC
The DNA here is from genome assembly GCA_029963845.1 of Rhamnusium bicolor. Taxonomy (NCBI): domain Eukaryota; kingdom Metazoa; phylum Arthropoda; class Insecta; order Coleoptera; family Cerambycidae; genus Rhamnusium; species Rhamnusium bicolor. The sequence goes on along the minus strand of JANEYF010005456.1, from coordinate 84,920 downwards.
TGGACTATGTAGACAGGTTAGATGAGACTGGAATTGTATGGGAACGGCCGGGAATATTCTGGAGTGCTCTAGACCGAGTGAATGGATGTATAAATAAGACGCACGGTGGGCCGAGACTTAATCTTAAGTTGAACGTGAACGCGTAAAGAAGAAATAAGGAAGAGACTTATAAGTGTTCAAGTGTAATTATAGTTAAGACAGTAATTAATCTATTGTTGTTAATTGTCAATTAGTAAATAAAGTAGTGAATAAGTGTTACCTGGACTTTCAATCAACGAATCTACGAGTTTAGGTGTTTGTGGGGATAGCAAACACGTAACAATTTGGTGTCGGAAGTGGATTGGAAGAGAAATTTCTGGAATATTCGAACAGGTTCTACAGTGTTCTTCTCAGAAATTAGTGGTAACACGAAGAATTAAACTACTGGACAGTGTTTGAGGACTATTTCTGGACAGAATAGTGAATTTTCGAGAAATTTCTAGAACATTCGATTTAGAAATTGTTGCAAATACGCAAGTGCCGCTAGTAACAACGTGTTGTAGACTGAGAAAAAGGACTACTAGTGCAAATTCGGGAAAGTTCTAGAACATTCTATTTGGAAACAACAGGAGATACGTGAATTGTGTCGACGGGAACGTGTTGCGGACTTGAAAACAAGACTATAAGTGACTTTTAGTGACAATTCTGGAACATTCGATTTGGAAACCACAGAAGATACGTAAACTCTGTTAACAGGAACGTGTTATAGACTCAAAACAAGACTTATTAGTGATATTTCGTGAAAATTCTCGAACATTCCATTGGACAATTAGTGGAGATAAGTGAATGTTGTCAACACAAAAGAAGTATAGACTCTAAATAAGATTTTCTAGTGCTGTTTCGAGATTTTTCTGGAACATTCCATTATTAAAATAGACGTGATATCAACATTTTACGGATTTTAGAGTGTAATAAACTTTATTTTGAACTGATTTACGTGTCGTGAGTTAATGCCAATAACAAGAAGTATGGCAGAGAAACAAACACAGGACTTGTTAGCAGCGTTGTTGGAACGAATGAACGATCGGGAAAGAAAAAGGCAGGAAGAAAGAGAAGAACAAGAGAAAAGACGACAAGAAGAAAAAGAAGAACAAGAGAGAAGACAAGAAGAAAAAGAAGACCAAGAGAGAAGACGCCAGGAAGAAAAAGAAGACTTGATAAAAATGATCGAAGGCCTGGAAATAAGACGACAGGAAGAAAAGGAAGAACAAGAAAGAAAAAGACAGGAAGAAAAAGATGACTTAAGAAAAATGATGGAAAGCCTGGAAATAAGACCACAGGAAGAATTGAGACAAATTATGGAGGGACAACATCAAGTCATGCTCTCGGTAACTGAACGATTGAAAGAAGATGTACTGGCTGAAGTCATGGAAGTTAAAGGAGAAGTCAGTGAAGTTAGAGGAAAGTTTGAAAGAGATATAACTGAAGTTAAAGGAAAAGTCAATGAAGTTGAAGGGGAGATAGCCCGGTTGAAACAACAATTAAGAGAGAAGGGAGGCCAATTAGTACTGTCGTCTGGTATTAGGTTACAACCACTTTCATTCGATGGTCAAAGTTCATGGTCAACTTATAAGAGACAATTTGAGGCAGCTGCACGTTCAAATAACTGGAACGATGAGGAAAAAGCAACAGCATTGGTATTAGCACTAAGGGGCCAAGCATTAGACCTGCTCCAAACAATTCCTGCCGCACAGCAAAAAAACTTTAGCATTTTGGAGGCAGCGTTAGAACTAAGATATGGCGACCATCATCTCGCCCAAGTATATCAGGCTCAGCTCAAATCAGGGAGACAACGAGGTGGAGAAAGCCTCCAGGAGTTCGAGGCTGCGGTAGAAAGATTAGCCCATCTAGCTTATCCTGATGCACCAATGGAATTTTAACAACAGTTAGCTGTTGGTACATTTATTGATGGAGTAAGTGACCAGGAAGTTAAGCGAATTCTTAAGTTGGCCAGGCATAAGCTTAGTAGTGAGGCTAGTACATGCACTGGAGATTGAGGCTGCCTATAAGGATACCACACAATCAAATCAGAGAGTACGAGCTGTGAGTGTGGAGGAGGACAAGCCAGACACAACACAAAACCTGATATCTGATCTACAGAAGATGGTGACCCAACTACTGACAAAATCGAACTCCCAGCAGAGACAAGACCAACAACAAAGTAGTGGGAGGCCGAATGGAGGCATCCGTTGTTATAGGTGTGGCAAAGTGGGCCATATCAAGAGAAACTGTCGTCAACGCAGCCCGGAAAGGGTAAATGCTGCTGTGGTTGAGGAGCCTCAGGAAAACTAACGATGGCTGGCAATTTGGGGGCTGCGCTGGCCAAGAAATGTTGTGACCCCCGAGAAATAAAAGTTTCCCAACTTCGGAGAGTTCAGAGTAGTCTGTTGTTGGAGGGATATGTAAATAAGAAGGAATGTATGTTCACAATCGACACAGGAGCTACGTCATCAATAGTACGGGCAGGATTCATAACGGGTATGAAAATAAATAAAGGACAGAATGGATTAGTCATCCGGACAGCTACGGGAGATAGGGCGGCGGTTCATGGAGAAGTCGACATGGAGCTGCAGATTGGCCGCTTATGTTTTAAACACCAAGTTATCGTAGCAATTGGCACCTATAAACCAGTCACATGGATTGCGAGATGTGAGGAACAAATCATTGGAGCATCGTCTACAGAGATGGACCAAGAAGTTGTAAGGATGTTAAATGTCCAGTTAGAACATTTAACTCCAGATGAACATAGGGAAGCTTTAAAATTCTTGAAGAAGGAAAGTACAGTATTTGCAAAGCACACAGAAGCTCTTACAAAGACCAACATAGTGCAACATCGGATAAATACTGGTGAATCAGCTCCTATTCATCAACCACCTGAGGTTAATGTGCTGGCGCGACTCCCCGTGAGGCGTCGGAGGCCACGGGAGGACTGTCCAGCGTCGGGCAACCGAAAAAAAAAAATATATATTATTTATACATACAATATTATGTGACAATATACATTACTATTAAATAAAAACGTTTACAAATAATAAACAATAACACAGAATTATAACTGAGATACTTGTATATACAGGGAACTACAGATTTGAATATTATTAAATTTAACATAAATGTAACTTAATATTATATATAATTATATTATCTTTAAACTTTCAATAAACTTAATAAATAAACGGCCTAAAATATTCTTGGATAAGACAAATTTGGTCCCTTCTGCATTTGTTAAATAATAATTTGAACACCCTGTATCTCAGAAACTAAGTGCTTATGAGAATATGTTCATAGCACAAAAAACACGTATTCTTCAAAAATCTATCGACTAATCAATTTTCTATATTTAAAACGGTTACACCCTGTATATCTATGACACTTTATGAAATTTTACATTGTATTAAGGTGTAATCAATATTTATTATTGCTAAATACATATGTACCAACTACCTTAAATTTTTTAAATGTATCTATTTAATGGCAAGAAAATTTCAGTGCAGTTATTAAAAAAATATGTAACTAGGAAGGAAAAGATTACCATCAATTTTGGCAATGTGGTTTATTCGTTAAATTGTGCAGTAAAATTTCACCGACGTAATTCCAAAAACTCATAAATTCTTCCGTCTTTAATGATCACCCTAGAGTACCTACTGAAATTTTACATATCGTTATATTTTTACGACTAATATAAAACTTTACTAGTGTTATGATTTAAAGTTGTTACATGACATAATGTAACTAAAAATGTTTGCGACTCTAGCACACAATTTTGTATTAAAATTTTGATGTTACAATTAAAAAACAAAACATACAGTGTGTTCGTAAAGTATGGAATAAATTAATTATTTCTTAAACCAAAAAATATTTAGAAAAATTCTCGGACACATCGATTGTTATTTTCGATTGCGCACCTTATCCATTATTTTTTTTGGTTATGACGTCATCATTGTTTCCGTTATGACGTCATCGATATTTTTAAAATGGAACGCCCTGTATATTTCTCCATTTTTGGATTCTGAATCAACAGCTGTTCCCAAAAATGTACACTTAAAGTCTAAAATTGATGTTGAAAGATACGGCCATTTTGATTAAAAAAATTTACTAATTTTTCATGTTTTGTTTGAACAAATAAGTCATTAGAACTAACGGTTAAATAATAATAAAAACAATTTATAATAAATATTCGACCTATACTCCTTGTTGTAGCTGACAGTATCCTAAACGATGGTTGCTGAACCTTGTTTATAGTTTCCTGAGAAATGTTGTTTATTTCTGTTCTAATTCTCCCTTTTAATTCAACAATGCTTCTCGATCTGGTTTTATAAACTAAGTTTTTAAGATTGCCCTACAAAAAATAATCTAACGGAATGAGGTCCGGTGACCATTGTAGTCATTCGATGGGTCCACGTCTACCAATCTACCTGTTCAGAAATATTTGGTCAAGATACCTTCGAACGTCTGCTGCATAATGGAGAGGCGCACCATCCTGTTGATACCATAGGCTTTCATCAACATTTCCAGGATTAATTCTACTGGGGATAAATTTATTAACTTTGGGATGAGATAGCCCATTAAAAATTGGAGATATGCAGGTCTGTTTACAGTTCCATCGAAAAAATAGGGTACAATGATTCTATTTCTTACACTTCCCATCCACACATTTACCTTTTGTGGATACTGTGTGTGCTGCTCCCGCATCCATCGAGGGTTTTCCCTTGCCCAGTATCTACAATTCGGACGATTCAGTTCACCAATTGATTTGAAAGTGCATTCATCGGAGAAAATAATATTTTTTGTCATAAGAGGATCACCATTGCACATACTCATCATTATTTTACAACATTGTATCCTCCGATATGAATTATCATCACTTAGTTCTTGCACAAGCTGAATCTTTAAGGGAAGCCAATTTTCTAATTTTAATACTGTATGTACTGACGTTTTAGTAACATCATAATCGCGACTAACCTGGCGAACGCTGATATGTGGATTTTCTTCCATAGTCAGTAAAATATTTAATTTTATATCCTCGTCAACACCTAGGTGATCTGTTTTAGGTAAATCTCTCTAAATTTTTTTTTCAATTGTCTTCACGATTGAGTTATTGGTCGTTCTGGATATTTAGTATTAAATGCATTACATACTTATTGTTGAGTTTGCATCCTATCACCATACCCAATCAATGGAAGAATTTTAATTTTCTGCTTTACAGATACACTCATGTTATAAATTAAAATAAATCGACAACAATTATTGAAAAATCACTACTGGGGTAAAGTATTGAAAGTGATTCACTGGCAAAAACGACAATGATAAAACAAAAAAACAAACAAAAACTAGCCTACCTCAAAAATTAATAAAAAACGTATTTATTTTACTTCTTTTCTTGTTTTTTTTAAATGGTCGTATCTTCCAACTTATCAATTTTAGACATTAAATATGATACATATTTGGAAGCAGCTGTTGAAGCAGAATCCAAAAATGGAGAAATATACAGGGTGTTCCGTTTAAAGAAAATATCGATGACGTCATCACGGTTACAGTAATGACACCATAACCAAAAAAATAAATAAATAAAGGTGCGCAATTGAAATTAAAAATCGACGTGTCCGAGGATTTTTTTTTGTATTTTTGGTTTAAGAAATAATGAATGTATTCTATACTTTACGGAATAATGAAAAATAGAATATAGACCACTTATAATAGCTACCAAGCCTCATTGAGGAACATTGGTATTAATGCATAACAAACGTTATTTATCTCCAGATAATTCCACAGCCATACAAGCTGAATATAGATAGATAGATCTTCAGAGGATGCCAACTTAGTTGGTGAAACACGCGTTGACTATAATATGCAGTATTTTATTGTTTGTCGAGCTACTTCAGCGTTAGGGAACACATTTTATATTTTATGATTTCTTGTTTGAAAGGAGACATCTCGAAAACTAAGTGTCGTAAAGAGATGAAGAGCGAAAAATAATCGAAAAAATATTTCCTCTACCGTACCTCTGTGATGAAATCTAGGATTCACTCTAACTGTTCAGGGATTTAAAATGGTTCGTTCTAACTTTCACCACATACCTTAGGGGATACACTGATAACTTTTGATATTGGGCAAGGTAACCCAAGCAACATTTTTCCAACTACCGACTACTCTTTCACTAATTCCGACGTCAGAATTATTACAAATAGTAGTCGAGTAATAACTTAAATTTTGTAGTTGTAATACGACGTCGAACCAAATATTGCGCCGACCTCGCAAACCTACTGCTTAAGTCTGGACGATTTACCAACGTTGATTTGCCGTTGGAAAACGACTTAATAAGGTTTGATATATTTTCAAGTCATTATCCAACGTTGATGAGACGTTGACAAATGACTAAAATAGGTATGGTTATATTTTGAATAACTTACCAACGTTGGTTAGACATTGACAGCTGACTAAAATAGGTACGGTTAAATTTTGAGTAACCTACCAACGTTGGGGTAGACGTTGGTGACTAACTGAAGAGGTCAAGTTTGTTATGGAACACTTGCCAACGTTGGTTAGACGTTGGTTAGTGGCTTAATAGGTTTGGTGCTTTTTGGTTATTAACCAACGTTAGTTAGACGTTAATGACTAACTTAAGTAGCTCCGATTAATTTTTCGGAATACACCTACTTCTGTATAACGTTGGTAACCGACTTGATAGATAGCTACATTCATCTCAAGTAACGTTTTACCGACTACCGACTACTTTTTTTACTAATTATAAGGTCAGAATTATTACAAATATTAGTCAAGTAGCGACTTAAATTTTATAGTTATGATACAACGTCGGAGCAACTTAGCTTGTACCTCGCAAACCTACTATTTACATCTAGCACATTTACCAACATTGGTTTGATATCAGAAATCTACTTAATACGTTGAGTGTGTTCTTAGATTATTATCCAACGTTGATTAGACGTTGGTAACTGATTAATTTAATTTAGGTAATTTTTGGATAACATTCCAACGTTGGTTAGACGTTGCTGACTGACGTAGTCGTCTAGCAACGTCGGTTGGACGTTGGTGTTAGGCTTTTGGTCCTTGGTCTAACATAACCTCAAAATTAATGTCGATAATTCAGGTATTGATAGATATTTCGTAAAGATTTATACACCAACTGCAAGAGACGGTCGATATTATCGTGATTGTTTGGAATGAACGTTAGTGTTAGTGCAGATTTCTGCACCAAAGCCTACTAAAAGTTGGTGCAGGTAAAATTATTTAACCGTGAAGTCGCTATTAGTAAAAATAGTTGCACTTATTCCCGCCTTCGCCATATTTTCTGGTTCCACAGAAGGAAATAATAGGCGGCCATGTTGATTATGTGTACAATTATTTTAGATACACAAAATTTGCCTCTTTTTTCAAATAAAGTAAGCATAAAAGTTTTTATTTACTCGTAAAATTAATTAAACAATATTTCACCTGCGCTTTCTTTGGAAAGGGAAAGTATTTTTTGAAAGTAAAAAAAATAAAAATAGTACTTTCGTTCTTAAAATAAACATTATTCTTATGGGTTCACTATATTTTTCGACCTACTTTATATATATGTATCAATAAAATTTCTTTCGTTTCAGTTTTTACCCCACCAGATTTATTAAATTTTTATCCGAAGTATTTTGTATATAATACGTACTCAGTGATAAACACGCCTTATCCATTTTATATAAATAGATAGGTGGACAAATAGAATAATATACAAAATTGCTTAGTTTCACTACCTACACCCGACTTTTGTAGGTCAGATTAAGGGCAAATTTTAAATAAGGTTGGTAATAGGCTGACAACCAACTTAAGCCGACGTAAAATTTGGTGAACATTTGGTCGGTAATCACAACGACTAAAGTCGGTCCTCTACGTCGAATCTACCCATATTTTATTGACCAGATTAGTACAAATATGGGTCATCCCGACGTTTTGTGTACGTCGCGCACCGACTTTTAGTTGCGAACAGGAACATCGGTTCGTCATCAGAATGTTGCTTGGGAAGGCCAAGGAATATTGAGTTACAATCTCTTTCATATAATTGGTTTTTCTCAGTTTTCTAGGAACTTGAAAACATGGGGTAAAACAAAAGCAAGGAGTGCTATAAAATCTATCTCGAAAATTTTGAGGACTTCAAGATTTTGAACATCTTTTGGTTTAATGAAAAGAAACGCTTTATATTTTCAACCATCAAAATATACACAAACATTGTGTTTATCGCACTTAACGACATATTAATTCAAACCTATTGAAATTAAGCAGAATTGAACTACTGACTAGTTTTCTTGATTTATGGGTTAGTTGACAAATAATTTTTTTTTCAGTTTTCTCAAGAGCTATTAATCTAATTTGTATAAATCTATAATGAATGCATATTTCTCAAAAAAAGTTTGAAATTCTTCTTAGAAAATGTAAACTTTTGCATGGTCGCATTAATATGTATCTTTTTAAATTAAGTGAATAAGCGAATAACACTGTTCTCCTGATTAAACTATTTATTAATGCATAGAAGATGTAAATGATACACGAAGATGAATTTGTTAATATTTATTATCATTTTTACATAAATTTCAATAAAACATCTCAAATATAAATAAACTCAGAAAAGGAATCATTAGACAAGAATAATAAATAATAGAGAACAATTTATTAAAAATTATATAACAGTTAGATGAAACCATAGTTTATCTTTAACATAGTAGACAGATTTGCGATTAAATGCGCCACAAACATATATAAAAGGATACCTCATGGGAACTCATATTTCAGGAAATGCGTTTGTTACTGTTGGCTGAGAAGTAATTTTCGTAATATGTCAGCCAAGCACGTAAACGTATTAAGAATAAATCGCAACAATTTTTAAGTAGTCGGTTGCTTTCTAACGAGAACTAGACTCCGACAATTATCTAACATGTCTTGAAAAATATATCAAAACATAAACGGTAACTAAATCTTTTGAAATATATAACGGGAAAGTTCACGCTCATTTATATCCATCAGTTGTGTTTACTTTTCAGGAACTAGTATAGATTTATACAGGTTCCTGTAATTCTGTACATTTGACTATATACATACAGGGTGTCCCAAAATAATGCGAAAGCCTCTTAAGGGTAGATTGCCCATAAAAAAATAAACATAGTATTTTGTATATAGTAAAGCAGAGTACGACCTCCCCGGGCCACCAGGCCAGACTTCCCCCTAAGGGGGGATACTAAAAAGTGATTTTATTTTTTTTCTCTCGAAAGTGACAAAAGCTGAGGGAGTATAATTTGGTCAGGACTGTATACATATGGAGGGTTTTAATTTTAATGTATATTTATTTTCCATTTAATTTTTGAATAAGTTAAATAAACACACCCTAAAGAAATTTTCAGTCACAACTTTTAAACAGATGACATTTTTTAGAAAATAAAAATAGTCTGGAAAGCCACATGCATTTTACTACTTTCATCTCTCTTGAAAACTTATCGTAAATCTCCGCAGATAAAAAATATTTTCTAACTCTGCATGATATTCCTTTCTGTTAAATTGAAAACGAAGTTTGATACATGATATACTTTTCCGTTAAATTGAAAACGAAGTTTGTATTACTGTTTGTTTGACAACTAAATCGCAACCACAAGTTTTAAAAAATATTTAATTTATCAAATTAAAGTTGTTGAATAACAAACAATGGCTAATAATGTCGGTTTCACAGCTCAAGAATTATCAAAATATTCATTTAATTTATGTAGTCCAGATATAACGCATTAGCTGCTCGAAGGTTGTACGTTCAAAGATATACAAATCGGCGACATCAAAGTGTTAATTTTGTCTTACCTATTGATAGAAGATTATACCAAAAAGGAACGTTTGAACTAAGAAAAAAAGATAAAGGTTGAAGAAGACCGTAGATCGATAGGAAGAAATTGTCCAATATTTTTCGCGAAATAGAACTGCAAGTTTAATGAGTGGCACTTGATTTTAATGAAACCAAATCTATGATTTGGAGAATTTTAAAGAAAGGAGGTCTTCATCCGTATCATTACCAGAAGTTATAAAAATTACTTCCGCGAGATCTTCCAATGCGTAATATTTTAGTTACGTATGTTAAAAGCAAGGCAAATAAATCCAAATATGCAGAATATAATTTTATTTATTCATGAGGCAACATATACCCGAAATTAGATCACCATGACATTCAAAAATATGCAAACGGAAACTCTTATTGCACTGTAATCGGCACTTACTAGCATAAAGCATACCGAGAAGACTCAGTCAACATGAATACTTGTATTTTTTGAAGAACTAGTTGATTTAATTGGGGATCTCCACCTGTAACTGCGACGTAACATGTGGAACAATCACGATGATGCACCAGCACATTTCGAATGAGGAATACGTCAGCAGCACACTCCAGAGCGCTGGATTGTACGTGGCGCAAAATCTCCTGTGCACTGGCCCCCAAGATCTCCAGATTTGAATCACTTAGAAGATTTAAAACAGAGACTAATGAACATTGTGGACGAAATAATATATTCATCAAATTTATTACAGAGTGTTTCTTTTAATTTTGTTCGCAGATTGGAAGCTTGTATTGTGCACGACGGTCCCCATTTTAACAAGTATTCTAAGTTTTTTGTTCCCTTGCAATCATTCAAATTGTTTATTATTAAAAGATTCGTTTCCTAACGTATATATTTTTTGTAATGGCATAGTTAATATCGCTTTTAACACCCTCCTGTTAACCTGGACACATTATTTCTTCTTAACTGAATTTTGTATTAATTTAAATTATGTATTTTTTATAGTAACAACAAAGAGATATTTGATTCATAATATTAATTTCGCTGAAAAACAAAGTCTTTTCAGTTTTGTTGCTGGTAAATAGAGTGTATAATATTTGACGTAGTGGATTTGTCAGAACAAACGCACTCGAAAAAGAAAACTACTAGAAACTTTCAGCGATGACCTGGGTATCATGAGCCACCATATGAATATTTTGTTGCAACTTCTCAATTAAAGATGAAATTTAGGATTAAAGTTAAATTAAATAACCTACATAAAATAGGAAAACTTTCGGACAAGTTATCCCGGTTATTATAAAACTGGGAGAAAGATTTGTATACCAAAATATATACGTTTTCGTTAAATATAGACATTCGCAGTTGTACTACGCCTGTCTCTCATCAGCCTACGGCTCGAAACAATGTCAACTTAAAGGGGTGATAAAATTTGTTAACAATTTTATTAAACTGCTGCAACAATTTCAAGCTACAAAATATTTGGGATGAGATGGGATGAGCCTTGTTGCTTCATTCAATGACCGTGTGTACAGTCTGTTCCATTTTGAGCAGGCATACCCCTGTATTTTGGTTGTATTTGGTCGAATTGAAAAATTATTTTTCAAATTGTAATAGTCGACGAGATCTACCTTCCTGAATGACATTTTTTTATGTTGTGTATCCACAGCCTACTATAATTAAATTAAAATGCTAAAAATCAAGAAGCACTATTAAGGATTTTTTTTGACGAAATAGTTCTTAGGATATATGATTCGGACATGTTTAAAAAGCCTAAATACCAAGTTGAATATTGACAGCTCTTAGTTCACTATTTATAAATGTTTGTGAAGAAAATGATTACAAAAAAAATTCGGAACGTTATTTTCAGTTAAAAAGAAAATGGAACAGGGGTTCATTTCATCTGACCTATACTCAGTAATACTACGGTTTATATAGGGTGATCAGAAAGTACTCTCTCTACTGGAAATTGTGAGGAGGAGTTAATGATAATTTTATTATGGTAGAGTGTACTCTTTGACTACCCTGTATAAATCGTAGTATTATTTCATATTGATTAGATGAAATGAACTTCTTTTTTACCGTTTAAACTACAAAAAAAACATTCCGATAATTTTTGCAATTTCTTTACTTTCTTATTCCTAATATAAGGATGTATAGTAATCGTGATTTTTTTTCGACCTCGAGATTTTGATTGATATATACGTTTTGAACCCTCCTAAATCAATTTTGACTATTTTCCGAATGATGTCTGTCGGTGCGTGTGTGTGTATGTGTATGTATGTGTGTGTTTATGTGTGTATTCGCGATAACTCAAAAAATACTAATGGGAGACTTCCCAAATTTGACAGTTAAGATTATCAATAACTTTATAGGTGACACATTAAATTTGGTGAATGTGGTACCACCAAAACAGACTTAATGAATGAAAAAAGGTACAATTTCGGGAAAAAAAAATAAAAATTTTATTGCATTTTTGGATGAATCTCGTTGAAAGGACTAATTTAGTAACAAAACTGTCAATGTCAATAAGAAGAAATTATTAAAATATATGACATGAATTATTATTGACAGTATGGAATGACACTGATAATTAATTATTTAAAAATATTAATGAAACATTTCAAGGTACACTATTAAAATTTAATTGAGGTACGTGAAGAATTAAATGGAATGATTTATTTACATCAGGAGATATATACTGGTAAATGAAAGTTATATGCTGGCCACATCAGATATTTTTTATAAAAATTGATGAATTTTAGTAAGCAATATGAAATTCGATATGTAGGCTTTCTAATCATGCCCGGTTCATAGTTCCTAAAAACCATTTAAAAAAAAATCCCTAATAGCATTTTTTGATTTTTAAACATTTTATTTTATTTATAGTAGGCTATGGATAACCAATATAAAAAAAATGTTATTCAGCAAAGTAGATTTCGTCGAGTACTACAATAAAAAAAAAAGAATTTTTCAATTCGCCCAAATACAACCAGATTACAGGCGTGTGTCTGCTCAAAGTGGAACACACTGTATAATATTCTATTGGTTGTATCACATCCCGTATATTAATGTGTGAGTATAAAGAATAAACGGATTATTAAATCATTTTTAAATGGACGGATACCTAATGGCATTGATATCGTAAATTTTATTCTGTTTAGAAAGTTTCTTGGTTAAATAAATTAGTGTCGATATAGCTATAAACGGATTACAATTACGGAAAAAACAACAAATTCATTATCCATCTTGGATTTTGACTGATTTTCCGGATCAGATTTAATGGGAATTTAGAGTATGCTACAAATGGTACAATCTGGAACATAATAAAGACCAATTTTAAATATAATAATATGAAAACTGTCTTTCCACAATATTAAATGCATAAAATTAAGGATAAATCTACAAATTAAGCCGCCATTTTGGATTTTGACTGATTCTCCGGAACGGGATTAATGAGGACCTTGAATATGCTACAAATGACACAATCTGGAACGTAATGAATACCGATTTTGAGTATAATAATGTCAAAACTGTCTTTTTCACAACGTTAAATGCATACAATTACGGATGAAACTACAAATTCAGCACCATTTCGGAATTTGATTTCCCAGGTCAGGATTAATGGGGATTTTGAGTATGTTTTAAAATACACTTTTTAGTGTCTAATGCAAAAAGAATCATTTGTGTTGAAATTGTGCCCATGTCGAAATTTATTATGACTGTACTATTAATATTTTAGATGAATGAATTTCATTTCTTAAAGAACTGTCTTTGTTTTTTTTGTCCAGGTATAATACAAAATTTTTAATCTAGTAATTAGAAACATCATACATAATTAATATTACTGCATTATTCCACATTAAAATTTTCGTATTCTAATTAATACAAATTAATTGATCACTCCTCTCTAGTGGTGATATTGTATAGACGCCAGTTTTTATAACGGAGTGTTCCCATTTAGAACAGCTCAAGCAGCGTTACGCAATACATCATTTACGAAAGTTCACAGCCCTAATTTCATGAAGACATCCAGCTAAAGCAGCAGGAATGGCAATTATTTGTATTTGTTTTGTGATTGTAGAGATGTCGGTTAGCAGTGCGACACAGCCAAACAATGCTCCCACGGACAATTTGACATTTTCTGCTTTGTGAAGCAAGCAATGTACGGCGCTGAATAGGGAGGACTATTCGCATATGTTGGCTCTAAAATAATTAATAAACAACAGGTACGCCAAGGTGCCCCCAGCACTGTTTTGACAGGAATCGGTCTTTAGACACCAAACAAAATGCAGTTCTAGTTTCGCATCGACAAATAAGTGTAAAAAACTTACTTATGTAGCTATCTGCGTAGTTGTGAGTACGATTAAATGGCATGCTTTTAGAAGATGTCATACAATTTCCAGTAAAAATGCGAAATGGCACTTGCGGCACTCTACATCTCAATAATTCTTCTACATGTATTTGAATATATATGTTCCTTTTATTGCATTTCCTAATTTATAAAAACTTGAATAAACTAATTATTTGGTTTTTTTTTTTTGAAATTGCTAATTAATATAGAAAGAAGTACACAATAACTAAATAACTAACAGAAGTAAATTGGAAAAAGTAAAATAAAAACAATTGACTAATATTTATTGTGTAGTGCTTATTTTTGGTGGCTCAACGGATGTCGATTGTTAAAGTATTAGTCTATATATAAGCTGCAATAGACTAGGCATTAGGATGGTCACAAGATATAGGAAGAAAAAATATTTTCATCGTAATGCCGGCGGAACCCCCTAAAATTTACTATTTGTTTATAAAATACGATTTGCAAAATTTTAGCTCAATTGGACAACGTTAACTTGTGTCTCATCGAGGTTAAAGTTGTAAAAACCTTTTGAAAAAAATCATTGTTCTTCCTCATAAAATGAAAACCACTCATCCTAGAAATCTGATTCTTGTTTCATTTCATAGGATATGTTGTTGTGTTGAAGTATTATTTCTACCCTTTTTTTTGTTAAAACTTTTATATTTGAGGATATCTATAATTTTCCAAGACCGGACATGATCCGAATCCTCGATCGCCCTTTTGGAAAATAAGTGAAAATTGGCAACAGATATACCTAATTTAATTACTTTTGACAATTTTTTTGTTTCTTTTGTATTATATACAATATAAATAATACACTATTATACAATACATAATAAGACATAAAATAAACATTTGTTTTAACTTTATAAATATTTTTACGAATTGCAAGTTAGTGGCTATCTAATCTGGTATATAGTTCTATTCCCTAAAAGGTTTATTTTTGTTACAAAAGAA
Organism: Rhamnusium bicolor; assembly: GCA_029963845.1. NCBI lineage: Eukaryota > Metazoa > Arthropoda > Insecta > Coleoptera > Cerambycidae > Rhamnusium > Rhamnusium bicolor. Next base: position 69,773 of record JANEYF010005456.1, on the reverse strand, counting down.
CTATTGTTAAGGAACCTTTTTTCAGAGAATCCCTACCTGGAGTGTCCTAAGCCACACCCCTTCTTTCCTGTTCCTTGTCTGGGACGCCTGAAGAGCAGTTAGACGGCTTTAGTTAACGTTTAATTTTCAAGTGGTGAACACTTGAACAACGTTTAGTGAGTTTTTTCTGTAAGGTTTGAGGGATAATGTCTTCTACAGCATCAACGAGCCATGCTCGTTCGGGTTCCAGTTCGAGTTCAAAGCAGAAAGAAATGGTTTATTTAATTGGCCACATGTCATTGGCAGTAAAACAAAGCAAGTGAAATTGAACACCAGAGAAGCTGCAAGACTTACAATACAGGAAGTTGAAATTTTTTGGGAGAAAGCTAAGATGCCAACCAGATACTTGAAAGATTGTATTGCACAGCTTGAAAAACTGCACGAAGAGTGGAGAAAACTGCAAAAAACGATAAAAGATTTGAAAGCACGGCTCAAAATAAAGAAGTAGAAGCTTTCAAGTCTACCCTTGATGACCTTTTTCATGTTGCTCATCCGAATGCATTAAAAAACACTATTGAAGAAGACAAGCAATTTTTGTTACTCCATAGAAAAAAAAGTACGCCCTGGTTGCATGGAAGGCGTTGACATGACTTTCGTAAAAGCAGAACAACGATGAGAAAAGGGACGAGCAGGTGAGATGGTGAGACTGGAAAAATCAAAAACAAAGTATGTTAGTAAAGTTTTTCTCTCATTTTTTTCATGTTATCCCTTTTCCTTTTCTATTGAGATTATTTGACTTGATGCCATTTTCTGTGAGTGCTTGGCTTACTGCTTATTCCCACTTAATGGTTTTTTCTTTTTTTTTTTTTTAGAAGATGGAAATTTAATTGTATAACTGTAATCTTCAATAAGCAGCACATCAGAGGAAGGGGAGCAAGAAGAGATGGAGGTGAATTTTCCAGGCACAGAGGATACAGGACCAGAAGTAAAGAAAAGGAAGTACTTTAGAGGAAGTGAAGAGACTATTACCGAAAAATTGTCTTTATTGTTAGATAGGTGTAGTATATCTGATAGAGACGCAGGGAGCTGTTGTGCACTGGGATGAAAAATTGCCTCCAGAGATTTTGAGTAAAGAAAATTTAGAAAGGGTAGCGGTTTTGATTACTTATGGAGATGAGGAACAGTTGATAGAAGTTCCTCAGCTTGAAAATAGTATGAGAATTACTCAGGCAAAAGCTGTATTTTCAGCACTTGAACAATGGGGGGTAGTTCAGAAAATCCAGGCAATGTGTTTTGATACCAGTGCAGTAAATACTGGTCACCTCAGGGGAATCTACGTGTTACTAGAGCAATTATTAGAGAAAAATCTTTTTTATTTAGCATGTTGCCACCAGATTTTAGAAGTTATTGTCAAATTAGTTTTTGATTAAAAATGGGCACATACACTGGCCTTCAGCCAGACATTTTTAAAAAAATGTACATTGGGTGGTTGAAGCGAGATATAGAATAGGTAATTCACATCAAATATCAAGTTTTCTTGTCGCAGAATTGAAAAACCAACAGCCAAGAAATGATTATAAAGAATTTATCCAACTTTGTTAAATTTTCTTAAGACGTACTCCTCCAAAAGACATTTTTTTCAGTGTACCTGGTATATTCAGCACGCCAGATGGATGGCAAAGACTATTTGTTCTCTCAGATATCACAGATATTTGTTTATTTATAATCAATATTTATGTTAAAACGTGGTTCAACGCCCCCAAACCCACTTTGGCTCCCAACCAAGACATACAATTGTTAAAATATTTTGTGAATTACAGACTAATTGATAAAGAACATACAAGGCACTATCTAAAATAATAAATCATCTGTGGTATATCAATTCGTAGCAAGTCGCATTTTCGTTTTTTTGATGAAACTTCAGAAAAAAATGTCAAAACAAGCATGGGCTGTAAAAAGTCTAAAATTAATTTCCTTTGAAAAATAAAAGATTATGATGATAGGAATTTGAAAACAAAGCTCAGTCTCGAACAAATGGATGATTTATTGAACAAAGAAGTTAATTTTTTTTGTTTCTCATCAAACTCTAAAAATTTTCAAGAGATTTGAAACTGATACAGAATTTTTAAATACTGATCCCGATGTGTACTGTGAAAATACACATTATTTAAAAGCTAAAAAAAATAGTGAACAGTTTTAAGGTTGTCAATGACACAGCTTAAAGAGGGGTTAAATTAATCCAAGAGTTCAATTCCTGTTTGACGAAAGATTAAGAACAACTGCAGTTTCTGTTACAAGTTGTATTTGAATATAGGAAAAATTTTCCAGACTTCAGAAGCCACCTTATCTAAGCCTAAGCCATTACCACTTTAATCTGATAATAAATTGTAAAAGTAAATAATAATAACAACGTTGTTCCTTTATAATGCTTCCTTTTTTATAACTCAAATTTAAATAATAAAATGCATTTGAACATTATTTCTTCTCATTTTTATACCATTTTTGCATTTCTTTTTCCTAAATCTTTCATTTTCAATTTGGATTTTGCTGCATTTACTTTTGAAAACAGTTTTAACTAAACAAAGTAAAATCTGGAGAGCAGATGTAATTGAATCTTGCAATGTTTTTTAGGCATTTTTATAAAAAATTAATTTTCATAAAAAGTCAAAACTTCAACTTTGATGAGGCATAGGTTAACGGTGTCCATCTGAGCTAAAACTTTACCAATTTAATTTCTTAGCTTATTGGCAACTTTTAGAGGACCCCCTCCCCAAAAAAATTTGAACATTGGTATTTTGTGACCACCTTACTAGGCATATTAATACAGGTGTCATACAAATTCTTTAAAGTACATTAAACTATGTTTCTGTGTCCGATTTAAAATTATTGTTTACAACAAATATCTTTCTTTATAAAGGCATAAGAAGTTGGACCACTTTACTATAAGCAGTTTATTTAGTTGCTGAATTAAATAGAGTGAAGAAAAGTATTTACTAGTATGCTTTGTTAGTTTTTCTTTTACAAGAATTGGGTTTTGACGTTAATTTCAATACAATACAAAGAAACCACCTAACCCCTGTTGAAATGTAGGAGTCCTTGAAAATGTTGATAACAAAACAATGTGGCTCAGGCTTTAGGAACATTCCAGTATGTGATTTCGTGATTATGGGCATAATATCGTAAACAAGGTGTTGAATCCGAACGACATTCAAGTCCACTAAGACTAACAAACCTTAATTCAAAGCAGGTTTTTGTATAGATATCTAGGTACAACCAATTTGTTACTATTTCAGAAATCATATATCGACTCCATCAAACATACGGCGTACAAGTATCAAACTCTGTAGTTAAATACCAATAACGTGTAGCCGTATTGAGAATCTTTATAAGATGTCAGTCCATACATTTAAGTAGAGTTGAAAAACACGACAATTTAAGCAATGAACAATGGTCATCTTGCTGTTCACAGCCGAGTTGTAGTTCGGGCTACAGTCCGATTTTAAAAAACAATTCTGATAGAATTATGATGTAACCCAAACCGCACACCGGCTGTGAACAGCTTAGAATGTTTTTATATTCAATGAAAACTTAGCATCATATTTGATCCCAGTTTTTTCAACAATTTTCTTATACAACACGATAACATTTGTATAGTCTTTAGTCAAAGACCATAAAAGTGGCATAACAATGTTACAATTAAAAAAAAATATCGATTATGTCATAATTTAGAGGTATTATAAAGCAGAAGGTGATCAATTAAAAAGGTAAATCAAGGAGTTTGTGGGTTTTGCAAAAAAAACACCAAAGTAAAGGATTTATTCCATTCCTATTGCATATGACTAGCGCATCCGCCAGAAGTTAAAAATTCCGTTTTAACATTTGTACTAAGGCTGGGAATTTTCCAGATTTTAGTATTCGAATATTCGTTCGAAAAAATATTCGAATATTCGAACTATTCGAATAATTCGAATTATTCGAATACCTATTCGAATATTCGAATACTCGAATAATCCGAATTATTCGAATAGGTATCCAAATAATCCGGATCCTCGAATATTCATTATTAATAGGTATAGCACTGAATACTAGTGAATAGTGAATACTCTATTTGAGTATTTGGTTGGATAGACCACAATAATAGTCGTGACGTAAACCACTAAGCAGGCAATTTGATTTGCTTTCCATACCCACAATAGGGAATGTCTCCTGTACATGTGCTTTAAGGGTCAGAATTATTCAGTTAGTATTTTATTTTAGGATTGAGGCGGTATTGTTCACATTTAACTATTGAAGCTTAAATAAAATAAAAATAGAGCTAGTTTATTATACTTCTGTGTCATAACCATTTTTCCTATTCGAAAAAAATAAAAGTGCTCTAAAACTAGAATGTTTTTAAAAAAGACGCAGATTGTGAAGGTAAAACAAATACATGAAAAGTCAATAGTTAAATATTTACAGGTTTTCTAAAATTTAAAATTTAATTTTAACTCCTGCCTTAGTACAGTAAGAATAAGGTCGAGGCGAGAAAGAGATGGAATAGTTTGACTGGGAGTAAAACGTGCCACTAATGTGGTCTATTTATATATTTGGATTTTGGAATAGGTACCTACCTATACCTACTATCTACCTACTTTGCTTGGATGCAAACTGCATACCTATTCGTACATAATTTAATAATATATTTTAATATTCAAATTTACTCAGATATAATCGAATATTCGAATACTCGAATATATTCGAATATTCGAGTACCTATTCGAATATTCGAATAATTTTCCATAAGAATAATTCGTATTCGATTACTCGAATATTCGAATACTCGAATTATTCGTATTCGATTCCCAGCCTTAATTTATACTATCCAGCTGTTAAATTGGTGTCATTTAATTACGCATTTCTTTTATTTAGTTCTATGCATTACACACATTTCCAGCTACACATAAGCACCATTCAAGGTAAGAATTTTCAAAAGGAACCTTTTTTTGCCTAGGGTCTAGTCAAGGCATTTAATGTAACACCAATGATGAACCACGATTACGTTTTTACACAATAAACAGATGAAAACACCGCACTAACAAACCTCATCTAAACCAAATTTCCAAATTTATTTTCAAAAAATTTGCTGAATAAGTTTTACAGGAAACAACTACTCAACGGACAAAAACCCCGACCTGATTTGAATTAAACCTACAAGTCTTGTTTGGTAGCTAAGATCATTTGTCAATTCCTCACTAGACATAGACCAGTTTCGACCTTGTTATGTTCTCGTTAGTATGCCATAGGTAATGGAAAAGACAAATAATAATAGCAAACCAGCACGTGTGAATTTTAGCAGTAAATTTATATTTTAGGGAAAACAGTGGTATACTAAGAGCAAGAATATTTTGGAGAGTTCCTAGACTTTTCTTAATGGAGAATTTTGTGGACATGTTACACGTGCTATAAAACCAGAGTTGAGGCAGGATTCTGTACCAGGGGACGGATCTACTGTGAATTTCACCAGGTAAATGAATTTCTTTTGGTTTTTCGTTAAGAATTTGTCTAGAATTCACTTATCTGAGGGGTACAGTATGTTCCTCTCTAGTATGGATTAGTATCTACGTGGCTGGATCAGTTATTTATTTTTTTAGTTCATTTATCGTGTGTGATTAAGCACAGTTTATTAAAGTTTAGTTTTGCTAATTATTAGACGATTAATTGTTGCCGCTGCTACGTACCTGCTTTGTAGCTTTGCACGGATTATTACTCTTACTTGCCGTTTTGATACTTTAACTAGTTTTTAGTATATTTTTGTCAGACATCACAGATACAACCATTTTCGCTGGGAGCTCAATTTCTCGAGCGAAAGGTTGGCTTTTTGGGTTACACCTCTGATCTGGACACCGATCACTCTAACCACTCCCTGAGTACTCGTTGGACCTTATGAATGCTGGAATTCTTTGCAGAAGCATCATCTCTCACCAGTTTAGTTACGGAAACCATACAGCTTTAACTTCTCACTGTGGTTAGAAATAAAAATTTGTATACAAGTGATTCTTTTGCTTGTTTTTTTTTGTAGTTAATATTAAATACATTGTCATATTTTTAACTCATTGCAAAATTTCATTTTTTTCTCTCAAATTTAACTTAAATATTTTAAATAGTTTTTTATTGTAATTTACTGACTAATATTCATTATAATTGTTAAAAGTTTTTTTGTCTTTTATTATTGGTCACCTGTGCGTTATAGAAGAATATTTAATTTTGTTATCTTTATCTTCAATACAAGTTTAATAATTTTTTGTAAACATTAGACTGGTATTTTCGGCATAAGCAAAATACCTGGCGCACTGTTAATTGTTGATTTCACAAGCAGCTAACCTTAGATTTTTCACCAAAATCACGACTCGCTCCTCTGAGCTACCAGAGCAACATATAACCAGCACTTTGCAAAACAGACCAAATTTAGTGAGGTGCCGTTATAATGTGGTGGATTCATTGGTTAGGGCACTTCAAAACCATCAACCGCCTTAGAGAATATTAGCTGTCAGACATTATTCCCATTTTATGGGCACAAATCCCACAAGATGTGATTGATCACATCATCAGAAACATAATGAAGCATATACTTGAATTAATTAGAGTAACAGGTCAGAATATGAAGTATTAACGATAAGTTTAGGACATTGTTGATTCCACAAAGCTAAACAAGTTTTAAATTATAATAATTGTTTCAACTCGTTTTATCAAACCAAATTATGTAAAGGTTAATAAAGAAGTTGTCATAACGATTTTTTTCTAGTCCAATCCTCAAAAAATATGAAGTACCCTTAACTTTCTGTGCACAGTGAATGTTGACAGTATTAACCATACCATAAAACATTATTACAAATATTCTTTGCCAAGTATAATCAGAAACATTACACTTTAAACTGGGAACACTAAGTAACCAAACAAAAGAATGTATTACTTCTAATTTAAATAAGATAATGATTTCATTTTCAAATTAAATACAGTAATTGTTTAAAAAATCTCAAGCAAGAATATTCCTAACAGGAGTTGTGTACTCCACTGTACCTGCCATTTTGTCCCTTGAGCCAGTAAATATATAATAATTTGGATCTTGAACGATGTCTGAACTGTTTGTGTTAAAAGATAAGCTATTGTGCACACATTTTTTTTTAAAAAAAATTCCCCCTGGACTTTTATATAGATATTTTTTTAATTGTTTATTGATATATTTTACCTTTTTCACCTTTCGCTTATCTCTAGGGAAAATCATTTTCTTTAATAGTTTTTGTATAGGCTTTTTATAACTTTTTTATAATTTCTAATACCTAGTAATATTAACATTGGCGAATATATTATAACCTTAATTACTTCCTATTTGATAAAGTCTAGTAGGTAACTATTTTTAATATTGTCCTTGGCTTAAAATTCTAAGTATTTTATAAGGGTATCTGAAATTTTAGTTATTGTTTAAACTGTATTTGCTAAACTAACATTATAGATAAATTGTTGTCTTTTCATTTCTTACTAATTGCTCACATATGAAGAATTTGTATGACTCTGCTTGGTTTTATTTTCGATTTTAGATCGCAATAAGATTTTCGGTTTATTCTCTAAATATTTTTGTCAGCCTAAGTGACTGAAGTAGAAGGAATTACTTTTAGGAGCATGTCATCAAATATATAAGTGGAAAAAAACATAAAATATATAACACAGAACCTCTCCTATTAGCAGTCCAAACTACTCGCATTAAAAGTATTCCGATATAAAACCCTTGAGACTTTTCCAGTACATTATATTTTCAAGATCTGAAATACCTAAGGTTTATATACAAGAGTATGTTTAAGAGAATTTCACTCAGGCAAGAGAATCAGGTAGGAATATTAAATATGCGGTACTTATTTAATTAAATTATTTAAATATTTCGTAAAAAGTAATAATAACATATAAAAAATATTACTAGAACCTAGTGAGAAATATAGTCGTATAATATTCGTTCTATATAAAACGAATTATATAGGTACAATTAAATTACAAACAAATGAGCACCGTCATTTAGTTAAATGCGAAATGCAAATTTGACGCCGGAACCGTCTGTTAAAAAACGAGATGTAAATGTAATGGCGACAATGCAATAAATTTTGCACCAGAATACCGCACTTTGTTTACTGAACGTAATTTCAGCAAATAATGCTATTATGCAATTATTAACTCAACGGTAATATGTGGTATAAATTTCACACATTTTTTATAAATATACATTAGTCCTTTAACAAATTTGGATTAACTTCAAAATTTTAAGCGGAACAAACTTATGTGTTCCATAATACCCATACTGGATATAATAATAATAATAATAATAATAATCGACTTTATTCAGAAAAAGAATTTACAATACAAAAAAAAAATGTACATACATTCTTTTTTAGCAATTTACAAGGTGAAGTTTAGCCACATGGCTATTCTTACACTTAACCTTGTAAACCACCTAGACAAAATACAAAAAGAAACAAGCGAAATACATAAAAAGAAATAATAAAAAAATAATAACAACAATAATAGTAACAACAATAACAGTAATAATAATACATTTGAAATTACACACAGATTCATGTTAAGACTAATTAATGTACAAAATGATACTAAATAACCACCAGTTATGACGCTGAAAATAATGATATAATGTATGTAAGCAGTAAATACCCAAGAATCGCTTAGGTATTACTGGAATTAATATTTTTACGAAAAACATTCACTGATGATAAGTTTTTATATATCAGATCCATAGAATTATATAAATTTACAGACATGTAAGAAAAGTTGCATTTAAATAATGCAGTACTATGATGTGACATGGTTAGCATGTTCTGATATCTCATATTTACATTGAGAACGGCAGCTCTAAAAACTAGCTTATATCTTAAATAAGTGGGGATGGAAAATTTTATTCACCGAAACAAAAAAATTGAAAAGTGAAATTTGATTGATTGTTCCATTTTTAACCATCGCGAATCTACATATTTGGCAGAAACATAATCAAATTTTCTTAAATTATAAATAAAACGACAGCAACAATTTTGCAAAATTTGTAGTAGATTTTTTTGTAACTTGATCAAAGCAGAAATAGTACATAATGTCGCAGGAATAAAAAACAGGCATAACTAAGCTTTCACAAAGTTTTTGCATTTTTTAAAGTTTAGTATAAGTTTGTTAGCATATAGTACTTTTAATCGACAATCTTTGTAAAAGCATTTTTTATGTGCTGATCAAAACGTAATTTTTCATCTATTATTACTTCCAGGTTTTTAGCATGTGTTGAGAAAGATAAATTTTCACTAATAATGTGTTTTAATAAATGACTTTAAATATTGCCGCTTGTTTTCAGAACAAAATAAAGTGACAACCGATTTATTAGGGTTGATCATAAGGTTATGTCATTGTGAATATTTATAAATATTGTCTAGATCTTGGTTGATTAAATTAGCAGCTTTATCAGAATCAGATGGGTCAAAACAATGAAGAAGTTGGGTGTCATCTGCATATACCTGGAGATGAGAACTAGTTACAACGTTAAATGTGTCTGAAGTGTATACAAGAAACAGAAGTGGCCCAAGAATAGACCCTTGGGGAACACCTAATACTGTTATTTTAGGGTCAGATATTTTTTCTGAAACTGATTCACTTTGACAAAGTTCACACAAATAAGAATTAAAAAACCGTAGTGATATTTCATCAAACCCATAATAATTGAGTTTTGCACAAAGAAGTACGTGGTCAATCGTGTCGAATGCCTTGAAGTAATCTAGTGACACTAGAATCGCTGCCATGTTACATCTAGTGCCATCTAGTGCACGGAGAATATTGTCACTAAGAATCAAAAGAGCTGTAGTGGTGATATGAGCTTTACGAAATCCCGATTGATATAAAGGATATAACTTATGCAAGAAGGGATAAGAATTAATCTGATCATAAACATTTTTTTTCCAAAAATTTTGAAAGAACTGGCAGTAAGCTAATAGGACGCAGGTCCTTTATGGACAAAGGATTCACAATTTTAGGTACCGGACAGACAATTGCATCTTTCTATAAAGACGGAAAGTACCCCTCTCCGAGGCAACAATTTATAAGATGTGTAATATGGTTTAAAATAGTTGGTATACATAATTTTAACACGTGTAATGTTATTTAATTGCTCTAGGCGTTTCCATAGTTCATAATCAGAATTTTTATTTTGCAATGAATTTAAATATGCTGCCTTTTCTCTACGGATAGAAGCCAGGGTAAAATTACGTACATTTTTATAATTTTTATAATAATATGTAGTTAAAGATATGTCTATACAGCTTTCATAATTTCCTGCATGACACAACACAGTCCAGTGTAATTACTCCTGTTTTTTAAAAAGTTTTAGCAAGGAAAGTTATAAACAATTTTACGTATAATTATAACAAATTTGTTTTATAGCCTGAGCAAAAGTTAATTTAAATTTTAATTAAAATTTTATATGTTCGCGCTCTCAAGTAACGTTTTATCTAGTATAGATACAAATTTGAAAGAGTTAACGTAAATAATATGGTAGACATGATTTTTTTAAAATACGACATTTTAAGTTGTCTATAATTCGGTTGTTGACGAATTTTAAAAAATAGCGAAATATAATGGTGTTGGCATTAATTTAGTTATATATTTAGTTTGGAAGAAAAATTCTAAGCGCAGTATATTTTAAAAAATTATTAAACTTCGGCTATTTGAATGTGCCGCGGAAACGGTAGTGACATCATATCGGTAGTTAGATATGAAGTGATATGGAGAATGGAAGAAGACGAACAAGAGGTATGTTCATTAGTGTTGCTAGAAGCAGGTCTTAGCAGTAATAGCATAAAAATTCATTTATGTCGGAGCTGATGATCTGATTTTGTCTATTTGTTGTATTGAGCAATTTGCTTATAAATCAGTTAAGTCACTGATGTTTATGTCTTAAGGGCCGTTGGATTTATCTGCTTGCAAGTTCTGTCAACTTTCAAAACAACCTGCTCATATATGATTTTTAAAATCAAATGATTCAGGCAACACTAATGAGCAAATCTTAGCAGTGTTTAGTATTTGGTGTGAACGTTTTCTTATAGTTGTTCTGTCGTTTTTTTGTTAATGTTTATTAGCAAAAGCCAAATAAATTAATATCTCAGGGATTTACCTTGGATATTAACAAAATTCATGTGTGGCGAAAATCTTGATTTGTCAAAGTTGACACTTTTATCCATAATTTCTGTCATCACTTTCACATATTGGTAAATTTTGTAACTTGTGTTGTACATCTGTATGATTTTCAGGAATGCCTTTTCCTTCTTCCTCCAACGCTAGCATCGAATTTCTAACCGTCTTTCTGCTTTACCCTGCAGATTGCCGATGTGATGTCATCGGCGCGGCGTTTGAAATACATGTATTTTAGTAATTGACATTGTAATATTATAACATTTTATTTTCAACTTTTACATATTTCTAATGATTTTTGAGACAATTGTTTAACACAGATTTTACTAATAATAAGTATCCTAGATAGCCCATAACAACATTTTAGTATCTAAAAAAATATATTACTGTAACACTAGAATGTCGATATAAATCAAATAAGAATAAAACATTTATTTACTTATTTGCGTAGACCGTTAAATAGTTAATATATCCATTTACAGAACAGGAATATGAATATGAATACAAAGCTCCATTACGGTGTAAAATAGAACCTAAAACACAAAGAGGAAGAGGAAGAATGTATTAAAATTAAACAATTAACAAAGTAATAAAATAGACAAAAAGTAGGCGATACCCAACATAATATATAATTAATTTAAAGACCATTTCTCCAATATCAGTAGCGGAATCAGCTCGTCTGCGAACACATCAATATTTTCATATGCCGAAATAAAATACAATACAAAATAAACAATATGTTACCTTACACTTTTGACGGGTGATTTTTTTGATGTCCAATATTACATGACCGCTTAACATTGATCAAAAAATACTATTGGACTATAATCATTTCCACCAACCAATCATTGTGAGGTGGGTTCCGGCGCGGTCAATAAAAAATGCATCTGTAGTCTGAAAACGACTGTTCCACGTCTACAGACGTAACTGAAGCGTATTTAAAGTACTGAAAGTTTCAAAACGTTCAACTTTTGTGTACACAAACATGCATTAAAGTTCTATGTCATTAAACTCTAGTTCCGGATTTTTTGTTTCCACGGTATTTCGCGAGGGAATCTGTCTGGATATTTTTTTACAGTAATACAATAAAAATAGGCCATTGCAAGGTGGAAGTACCTCGTCGCGTCATGCGTTTCGTCCAGCGTATCGGGATGAATCAAGAAGAGATCGTTCGGTAATTAAAATCTCTATTGAACTTCTTCAAACGGTGACACTCAGTGAACGATATATATGCAACTCAATGAAATTTCTTAGTTTGGACACGTTAACCACGCGCACAACCTATTTTACACATTAATACCTTGGGACATCGCGGCGCTGAACTTATTGATGCTACTGCCAAACGAAGCGTCGCTGGTCATGTGCTGTATGATATTTTACGAAAAGAAAATCAGACATTCGTGTAGGAGGATATTTTTATTAGATTAACCAACGGAAATGGTAAAATGGAGCATGTTTTGGTCATACATCAAGATGTAGTTTTACAAGACCATACGATTAAAACAAAATTTATTGTTTTTCCTAACACAAAGAATTTTACCCTTCTTGGTATCGATTTCTTACAGGATGCTAAATTAGTATTGGATATAGAAGGTTGTTGGAATTTTAAAGACACTCCAGGAAACAGGTTTTCGTTGCATTATGAAACGTCTATGTCTTCACCTTGTACAGCACCTGTAGAGCTCTCGAGTTTGGAAAATTTGCGACCTGAAGAAGGTACTATATAAACCGAGATGCACCGTAATACGTTAAACTCGTTATGACAGGTAAACAATGGTATCCTCAAAGCGGGAGGAGAGCCGTCTCCCTAGGTTATGCATTATATTAACACTGGTGATCACCCGCCTATAACTTTACCTCCATATAGGATGACTCCTCCCAGAAAAGAAATCCTAAAAGCCTAGTTAGACAAGTTATTGGAAGCTGGCGTCTTCGAAGAATGTGAGAGTCCCTGGACTGTCATGGTTCCGAAAGAAGGCGGTGGTATACGGTTGTGCGTGGACTATGAACGATTGAACGTGGGTACTGTTAGTTACTTGTACCCTCTACCGAACATGGACGATCTTCTTCATGAAGCCAAGCGTACGTTTTATATGACCACCGTAGACTTACGTTCTGCCTATCATCAAGTAAGTGTTAACCAGACGGATCGCTTTAAAACTTTGTGACCCCGTTTGGGGCTTATCGTTATTTGCGCATGCCGTTTCGTCGAAAAATGTGCCTGATTGATCATTTTCTTCGGAGATGTGTTAATTCTAGCGTATTTAGACGATCTCACTGAACTTTCTTCGACTTTTGAGGAATATGTTAAGCAATGTACCGACGGCCAAAGTTATAAAGCCACTATTCAAAAACCGGCAGAATTATTGCAAACACCAATCTATGCCCTAAGATTTGAAATCCTTTCTATCGACTTGTTTGGACCCTTACCTGCCAATGAAATTGATAATAAGTGGATATTTATTATCGAAGATATCTCAACCAAATGGGTTGATTTATTTCCCCTTCAAACTGCTACCTCTGACGAGTGTGCCCATGTTCTTATAAATTAAATATTTTTTTCGTTCTGGTTTACATCGCAAGATAATCAGTGATAATGGAGTCCAGTTCATTTCTTCCGTTATGCAAAAGGTTTGCTTTACTTTGAATAGAAAGGAATCATTCACTCTACTATACCACGCTTCTTCAAACATGATAGAATGAAAAAATCGAGACCTGAATCACCGATTGGCTATACTTGGGCCGAGAAGTTGCCCATCATTTGATTTTCTATTAATACCGCCTGGTGTGAGACCCCAGGGCAGACAGCTGTTTTATTAACCTATGGCAGAGAGCTTCGAACCTTAGATGATATCCGCAATGATCTCAGGCCCATTGTAGAAACGGTGAACTTTGTTCTTCAGATCACCCCATATTTAAGGAAAATTATGATTACTTGGAAAGACGCTCGTTCTATAAATGAGGTCAGCAGGATAGACAGAAAGCCTACGTACATTTACGAATTCGTTGTTGGAGATCGCGTCTGGGTTAGCACCCATACTCTTAGCAGCTCCGAAAAGAAGATGACTTCCAAATTTCAGCCGAAACGGGATGGCACGTATGAAATAATTAAGGTGGTAACCCCAATTAGTTTTGAAGTTGCCAACCCTACGGACCTAAATATACCATTAGGAATCTACCACATAACAGCTATAACTCCTGTAAATCGGCCAATTGACGAGACTCCTGTTAATGAGCTTCATAAGCGTGGAAGACCTCGGAAAGCTGAGAAAGTATTTATTCTATGAAGACAAGCTTGAAGTTGATGACGGTGATAATATTTTTGATGATTGAGTAGATTCGTAAGTCATCAGCATTTAACAGACTAGTCAAAGCATTTCTTTTATTATATCAGTAATCAGAGCTGGGTCGAGTACTATACAAATGTACTCATGTACTTTCAAGTACGAGTACATTTGAAAAGTAGTTCGAATAAATTTAGTAAGAATACATTGCTCCAAACTACTCGAATTTTTCGAGTCCTTTGATAATATCAGTACTGAAATACACTGTCGTGTAATAATAAAATGTTAAAAACATAAAACAATGCAAGTCAATTTCTCAACTCTTCTTACACTTTAGGTTATGATTGTTTCTTCCCATTTGACTACTACTACTTCTATTACTTTAGGATGACAAGCGACAAACATAAAATTTCAAAGAACTAAATGACGCTTGCTCAATTTTGGTGTTCAATTCTGGTTCCAAATAATACAACCACTACGCGTAACAAACTAAATGAGCAACCAACCACATATACAAAAATAAAAAATTCCCAAATTTTCTAATGCTTTCTTATATGTACAAATAGTAGGGAATACGTCATAAACGAGTTTATATTCTCTTTCAAATCAAAGAGGAACATTGTAGAGACGCCAAGTTATTTTTTAAAGATCGCCAGTTTAGTCGCGGATCGCTTTAATACAAATTTTAGGCGCAGACTATGAAAAAAGTAGCTAGTTTTGCGAAAAAGCGACACATCTGGCAACACTGATTAAACCAGTGGCAGCATATAGTTGCATTGAATTTTACCATTATGAGTACCAGTGGTGGCTGGTCATGAGAAGCAGGGGACGCTGAGCCTCCTCTACAATTTTGGGAGAAGCAGAATATCTCCAAATTAATATTTTTTCACAAGTAGACATTTCTACTTAGATATATATTAATTCTCAATGTTGTTTATAATTCATTAATAAATTTTCAGTGTAAAGATAATTTTGCATTTCCTTTCCACAAACATTTAACTTTGTAATCCGAATAGTCTACTCCACGTATGCATATTTCCCGATTTCTCATCGCGATTTCGCGCTTGCTTGGATGAACTGAGGCTAGCGGCCAGCCAATCCCCATTTCAATACATTGTTCTTGACTTTGAATTTTTGGCGCATATCTCAGTAAACATTCTGGATCTGTTAGTTAGTTCAACTAGCCTCTAGCATCTCATCTCTTTCTGGCGCATGTACACTTCAGTTGAGCGTTGATCCCCTCTCACAAGAGAATGTATAACTATTCATTCTCTTGTGAGAGGGGATCAACGAATAGAACAAAAACAGTGGCAATTTGTGGTTTAATGGGCGAATATAAACATACATAAAATGTTAACAGGTGGTTGAAAAATGAGTGCTCTAGATGAAAATATTCCCAACGACATGTCTTGTTGTCCAGACGTGATGGATTAGTTGTTGTTAAATGGATTTGGTTCTCTTAGTTGTGATCAAAAGGTAAGAATTAAAAAAAATGGGCAGACCTACACTATCAATGCCGTCATTATTTTCACAAGTGGTAAGCAAAACAGAGGGTTTAATGATAACAATTATCAAAAAATCTAGTGGTTAACGGCGTCAAGAGTTAAGAACAAATCATATTGTTGGAAATGTTTGTTATTTACTAGTGATCAATCCTCAATTTGGGGCAGAGCCGGGTTTAATAATTTGCAAAATTTGTCGCGAGGTTTAGAAAGGCATGGAAAATATCAGGAGCGTATTTCATCTTGCATTAAATTCGAAATGTTGGGTAAACAAAATATTGTAAATTTCTTGGATTCTACGCATAAAAGAGAAATAGAAATTTTTAATGAAAAAAGTCCGTGAAAATAGGGAAATATTAAAGAGATTAATTGATGCAGTTATATATTTATCTTCTCAAGAAAATTCTTTTCGGGGCCATGACGATTTGTATAATAAAGGAAATTTCAAGAAGCTAATAGATTTCTTAAAAATGTATGATCCAAAATTAGAGAACTTTTTGAATAACGCCACTGTTTTTTCCGGGACATCTAAATCAATTCAAAATGACCTAACTGAGAGTGTTAGCTTCATTATTAAAGGCAAAATTTATGAAGAACTACATAATTGCGAATTTATCTTGTGGCTAATTGATGAAACGACGGACATTACTTGTAAATCTTAACTTTCCGTAATATTTAGATATGTAATGCACGGTGAAGTTGTTGAAAGGTTTTTTTTTGATGTGAGTAGTGGAAGTAACGTTTATTTAAATTATTAATCAACGATTTAGTAAATTTGATTTGAAAAATAAATTATTTGCACAAACCTATGACGGCGCTGTGGTTATGTTAGAACATCTTGAACTCCAAACTAAAAGTTATTGCTTCTCAAGCTTACTTCACTCACTGTTACGCACACAAATTAAATGTGGTTTTGAGTAAAGCCTGCAAAGGAATTAAAGAAGTAGTACTAGTTTTTCGTCATATTTTTCAAAATCTAGTAAAAGATCTGATATTTTAAATAAAATTATGGAACATAGAATTCCGAGTAATGCCCCCACTCGTTGAAATTTTTCATCTAGATTTGTTTTCACCGTTGGAAACATACAGGAAAAAACTTATTGGCGTTTTTAATTTTATTTCGGGAAGTGAAAACTTTTTAAATGGCGATCAGACCTTAAGAGCAGCTTATGGATTAAAATCGTTATTGCTGGATAAAAATTTCATATTTTTTCTAAAGGTTTTTAAAATGATTTTTTGAGTAAACTGTAAAATTTTACAGAATATATTAACTGATATAACATATTCTAAAAATAGACTTAATTCACTTATATCTAAATTAAAAGAATTTCGCAATAACGAAATACTTACATTTCAATACTTTATATAATGTTTTTTTTTAGAAAATATTGAAGAATTAGATGATGAGCCACAGGTAAAACAAAAGAAAGACAACATAAAACTTTGACAGGACAGACATATATTAGAAACAAATTTTTACAGAAATTTTGGACACTATTATTGTTCAAATTTAAATTAGATTTTCCGATTTAAATACTTTACAATGTTTCGATTTAGTAAATCCTAATAATTTTATAATGTTTTCTAAATCATTTCCTAACAGTCTAATGGACAAATGAATAGACCAGTATCCCTTTTTTAATCGTATTTTGTTAAGAAATGAACTCTATGTGTTGTATTCTGACCAGCAACTTTTAGTAAATTCAAAATCGCCTCAAGAAATGCTTACTTTTATATATAATAATGTCTCTCCGAACTGTACAAACTTTTATCTTTAGTGTCAACAATTCCGGTAACCTCAGCTTCTGTAGAACGATCATTTTCAGTACTCAAACGCATAAAAACATTTACTAGAAATACAATAGCTCAAGACCGCCTGTCAAATATATCGCTTATTTCAACAGAAAAACGTTTTTTGTCAGAGTTGAGGAAAAATGATATTATTTTATGAAGAGGTAATCATCTATTTTGCTAGTTCTGAAAATCGCAGGTTACCATTGATTTATAGAAATATTTAGACTTTACATCAAAGATTAATATAGTTAGTTATTATTTTAGAAGAAGTATTTATTTACGTTAATTATTTTTTAGAAAATAATCAATATTCTTTATATAACTTCTTTTTCAAAACATAATCATATTGAAATTTAGTTGCCTTTTAAATTTTAAGCCTCCTCTGTGGACAATATCACGAGCCGCCACTGATGAGTACAATTTAGAGTACATTTTCGAGTACTTTGATTACATCTCAAATTGCAACGAGTACATGTACTAGAATGTGTTTAAAATTATGTACTCATGACTAAAGATACTCGAGTACATCAAGTACTCAAAAACCAATTTAGAGTACTTTTATTTGAGTAACGTCCAGCTCTGTCAGTGATAAATATATTTAAAAAACAATGGTCCTAAAATGGACCCGTGCAGAACCCTAGAGGTAATAATAAATTCAATAGACCTGAATATATTAAGAACAATATACTAAATCTTGTTCATTAAATAAGAGTAGAACGAATCTGAAAATTACATTTTTTCTTAATTTATTTAGTAATACCTGGTGAGGTCTATCAAATGCATTGGAAAAATTTGTATATCACAAGCATTCAAAAAACACGTCAAGTGCAAGTGAGAACATAGGGCTTAGATTGGTTTGTATTAGACTCTCATACGATGCCTTATCATATCCTATTAGATTACTATTTTTCTCACGAATTAATAAAATTTTATTCAAACATTTTACAAAAAGTGGTGTACACGAATTTTCATACATACATAACAGATTTTGCGGCCCTGTTGCATTAACGCTGTTGTCATTATGCTGAAAAAATTGCAACAAAAAACATTTTTTTCACAATATCTCATATGGGACGTATTTTAAGAAAAAAACACCGGTTGTCAATATTAAGGAGTATTAAATCCGTTTCAGTTATATCTTTTTAATCAATAGTTCGATGTAGCTGTCTGAATAAAGTGCAGAACATTTTCATTATACCTCTCTGAAAACATCATGTGTCATATCTATTTAGGGTAGAGAATATTGCCGTGCGCTATCACAAGAAAAAACTTTCCCGTGCGCAGCCACAAAAACCTTTGTTTGTTATTTCTTTATTTTCAGTTTAAATAAATTATTTTCTCAAAATAAAACAAAACGTGTATTTCAACTCAGACTTTGTCCATTGTGGCTTTCTAGTTATGCAGTTGAACTCAGATAGTTTAACTACTCTACATATTCCAAGAGCCAGATTAATCCGCAACTAAAATACTCATTTACACTCTACCATGAGGTACGGTAAATGACATGAATTTTGAAACTTAGCATACACTGATTATATCAGAAACATGTTCAACAAGCATGCTTAATGACTATGTCTGTATTCACCGTTACGGATTCTGCTAACTCTAAATTGCGATATTTCTGTGGACAACTTCCGAATATTGATATTCATGTCACGATCACTAACAAAATTATCCCATTTTTCACGTATAAAAATATGTCTATTTTGTAATTTTAAAGCCGTAGTAATTGATTGTAATAGTAACAATGTGGAAACAACGTCATTTGACTTTTAATATTTTTATATAGGACCCATCTTGGTTTTTATTTGATATTTAACATAGGACTCCGAGGAAGAACAGTAAGTAAATTTGTTTCTCCTCCTAAGTTTGACCCAGGGCGAAGATCCGAGATTTTTTCAAAAACACGAGTTAATTCCAGCGAATATTAAGTGTGTGCGTCTGTTGCCGCCAAATGTTTAAGCTCCTTCCCTTTGTTACTTTAAGGATACAAGGGGTTGTATTATCTATGGTGTTTATTTTAAATAAGTTTTAAACTTGTAGTTATTAATGGATATCCCTGCAGGAAGAATGAGATAGGAACAAATCTAATATAACTATCGATGAATTTAAAAACTTAATTTCTGCTACATTTAAATTATGCAATTAATTAAATTCGTCTTTAGTTGTGTTTTCAGCATGTATCGGAAATAATCACTAGTCCCTTGTTGTTTTGACATTCATTTTCACAATGACCTACAAAATTATTTAAACGATATACAGTGTCTCCACGGATGGGGTTGCTAAGAAGAACATTTTCTTTATTTAATCATTTACGAAAAAAAGTCAATTCATAAAATAAATTCTGTTTTTCTTAACACCCTTAAATAACTATTCAGATTTAAGTTTATATACAGGGTATTCAGAGATAGAGTAAAAATTTCTACGTTAGTGATATACGAAAAAAGTTACTATTTATTAAAAAATGTACATCTCTTAAAAACTACAAATATTCATAAATTTGTTATGTAACAGCCATTCGGGCTCTAATGGTCTCTATCCAGATATAATAGAAAAATTGTACAGTAGCTGAAAACAAAATATTTTTTTTATAGTGGGCCTTCTCTGTAGAGCCCTCGAGATTAAATTTTTGGGGGAGATAGGCCCACTGGCTAGCGTGTTCTGCGGGGGCCGTGGTTCGTTTAATGGTGGTAAAGGAAGTGTTGGGTAATAATGATACGCAATCAACGGAATTGTAATTTCCACGGTTTATTAAAAAAAGTGTGGAGTTTAAATATGAATATAATTAATGGAAAATATGTACAACATGACAATTTCCATAATGGCTTAAAATCAAACGTATGATATCCAAAATTTCAAATCCGACGCACGAGTACGTGATCACGCCTGGCGACGCCGTATTTTTTACAAATATTACCATAAAATCTATCCAAAATTAAAGTATATATTTAAAAAGTCACTGGAAAATTCGATATGCGTATTTGCAAGAACAATCTTCGTATTTTTGCGTATAAATAAATACGGCAATGATAAATAATGAAATAATGAATTTACGAAATAAACCCAATGCGTTTCGGGTATAAAAGGGGAGACTGTTCGTGCAATTAGCATATAAATTACACAAAAAAAACCCACAATGGTATTAAATAATCTCTACAAAAAAAATCAGTCATAACTTTAAGGGCGAAGTTATATATGATCAAAAACCTGCAATTCTCACATTCCTCTGTTCGAATCATACAGTACAAAACAACCCCATATTGATACATAACCCAATACTACTAATATATCTAATAATAATGGCAAACAATCGACGTAAGATTATTTAATGACAAAAGGGAATAAAAAAACTTCCACAACTAAAAATAACAAAAAAACTATGATTAACAAAAACTCGGATACAAAAGAAGTTTGTTACAGCGTGGTTCACGTTAAACTGAATTGATATGTTTATCGAGTATCTTATATAAATTAATTATTTGAAAAAAAAAACCTGGAAAATTTTAGAGAGTAATTTTGGGACTAAAATACTATACATACAAGGAAAAATATAGGAAAAAAAAAGGGACTTACTTGAAGTTATTAATCGGCCTGAAGTATCCTCCTTGTCCTGAGGAATAATCGATAGACGTATTCGGCGCGATGAGAAAAAAAAATAAAAATCCAGATAACTCTGCTTACGGGACAGGAAAAAAAACAAAATCACAACAGATCGCACAAATCTCACTAGATAATTCACTATCCCCTTTTATGACCAATTTGACCATAAATCCCCAAACTGGGTGAGTAAAAAAATACAAGCTCGATGAAAGGTCTATTTATTTCCACAATCGGTCGAACAGTAGTTATTCTAATCTAATAAAAAGGAAAAAAACGTC
Source organism: Rhamnusium bicolor (assembly GCA_029963845.1). Taxonomy (NCBI): domain Eukaryota; kingdom Metazoa; phylum Arthropoda; class Insecta; order Coleoptera; family Cerambycidae; genus Rhamnusium; species Rhamnusium bicolor. The sequence continues at coordinate 48,137 of JANEYF010005456.1, read as the reverse complement.
AAAAAAACGAATCGTTCACAAGAAAGCTATCGACGGCATTTCAATAAGTACTGCTCCAGGCAATTGCGAATTCCGACCACCAGTAATACTTCCCTTTGAAATTAACGGTAACCTATATTAATTTATACCAGGCTTCGCGGAGGTTATTCCTTGATAAATCTTTATGTTAAGTTGAAGTTACATGGCCGTGAAAACGACTGTAACAGTTTAATTAATTACGGGATGTCTCATGGTAGAAGCTTAGATTTTTTTTTGATTTGACAAAAGGTTTTTGTAAAACACGGAGCTTCTTTCAAGATCGTCCAATTACCTAATAAAATGGAAATTTGTGTATCAAATGGCACAAACAAACAAGATCATCAATAAAAACTATAATTTTAGTAAGAAAAAAAAATGTATTTAATAAAATTATTACCCAATCCATAAACGATATTATTGATGATAATACTATATTAATAAGTGTAAATTCTCAGCTGGCGAAAGACAAACATTTATATTAATGTACCCAAAATGGTGTTGGTCCGAAAAAATTGTGACAATGGTGAAAACTTGACTATAAGAATGCCAGACATACACGGAAAAAAAAGAATTCTTGTTTTAAAAATAAAATATTTGATTTTAATGCATCGCACGTTTATATATACGCAAGAATATATTTTCTTCAACCAAGAAAATAATTTATTTGATTTAATTTCTGTTCGTGAATATATACTTTTTAATTCAAATATATGAAATAATTGTGATAAATGTCACTATATTTTAAAATTAAATCACCTTTTCTCTTAATATCATAATATGGAAATATTTAATACAAGAATGTTACATAATTGTAATAAACTTTTAAAGTTTTAGGTAAAAACTAGAACAGTTTTGTTTTAACAATATATTGTTTCATACTAAATTACATATAGTTTTACCGTTAATAAAAAGTTTTAAGATAAATCTGTGGTATCTCTATCTTCAGAGTATTATAGAATTAATATAAAGAAACCTATTTATCCCAAGATTTTAATTTTTTTACTTCAAACCAATGAAGTTTTGAATTAATAATAAGCATATATTTGACCTAATCAGTGATAAAGGTTTAATTAAAGTTTATCATAAGTTACGGGACTGTATTTTTTATTCCCATTAAAGCACGATTAACTATACCACATTCGCATTTCATATTTCTGATGTAAACAAATATATATCAACGCATGCTAAAACCGGTGATTTAGTGAATGCCACATTGCTATCGCATTACTATAGTCGGAAAAATTTAAAAAGTCCTCGCCCGCAGTAAACCGCGCAATAAAGAAAGCTACATGGTATTCTCCGTCTTCAATTTTTCGTGTACCTAACAAAGACATTCAATAAAGGGTAGGTCTCTTTATTGAAAGTCTTTGTCAGGTACACGAAAAATTGAAGACGGAGAATAACCTGTAGCCTTCTTTGTTGGGCGGTTTATTGCGACCGAGGACTTTTTTAAATTTTTCCGACTATATATTAGTCGATCGGCCATAAACTTCGTTGATATTTGTGTATACATCAGGAATATGAAATGTGATTATATATAGTACATCAGTCAGATAATAGGAAGTAAGTAAAGGTGTTCAAATATGTACCTTGAATACATGCATGTACTCACAACCTGTTTTCTGATTAGTTGCCAGTGCCTCAATCAAAGCAAAATTACCAACACTTATGTAAATAAATTAACATATTTTACACATTACAGAACAAAAATTATTTTATTTGTATTAGCTTAAATACATAAATTTCACAAATAACAACACTAACAATACAACTGAAGTATGAGTAAACTAAAACCTTATAATAAAAACAAAAACACTAAAAGGCACACGACGTTCACAGTAGGTAAATAACATTTAACAACACAACACAAGCACCGAATACCACACAAGTCAACAAGTTTCGACACTATGGCCACAAGAATAAGAACTTATTCTTGTGCTATGGCTTACCTACGAGTATACGTCCCCTTCTTTGCCAACGACCGCGACGGATAAGGAGTGACCGATAAATGTAATAGATATTGGAATGAAAACTAATAGAGTTTATATTAAACTTAATAATTTTCTGCCAAGAAAATTACATTTAAATTAATATATCTCCATTTCCCTTAATAATGTAAATATTCTTGAAATAAGCATTTCATAGATTTGTTTCAAGGAACGAAGGTTTTAAAACAGAGATAACATAATATACGGAATAAGAAAATGTATAAAATTTAATATTTAAAACTATTAAACATTTCGCCTAATCGTAATATATTCGCAAACAATATATATTTCAAGAAAAATATTAGATTATAACAATATTTTCATTAAGTTTCACAAAAATGTATACATTTACATTTAATAAATATATATTTGTCTTAATCATTTCATTTTAAAACTTTTGACTTATTTGTATCAAATATATTTTTTTTTGCGTGTATAATTGTCAGATTTTGTTAATAAAGGACCATATTAGTCCGATATCATATAATTATTCAACCTACGTAAAAGTCATGCATGCCACTGGCTGCATGAACATTAGAACTTGAACCTTATGCTCATGAACATAAAGGCACATTTAAGACGGTTAGAACGCAACACAGATTTTATTCTTTTCTCTCTTGAAAGAAATATTTAAGAATTTTCAGTTACCACTCACCAAGCACAATATATGTTAGAATATTATATACTATACGGTGTACAATAGAAATTTTGTTAATAATAGTAAAAATAAAGATACTGTAATGCGCTACACTTATATTCTAATACATTTTCCACAAAGTGGTTGATAAATAAAAGTTCTTAAATATTTGTTTCAACGAAGAAAAAAATTCTGTGCTGTGTTATAATCGTCAAAAATTTCGCCATTATGTTCATGAGCATAAGGGTCAAGTTCCAGTTTTACATATAGGCAACCATTCTGCCATGACTCTTTCACGTAAGTTGCATAATTATTCTTAATTATATGACGTCACAACTAATGTGGTCCATTGTTAATATTCTACGTGTATTGTGTTTATATTCATGAAATTCATTAAATACTATTTATTAATGATAGAGAAGTAGATGCTATTTTAGTTAATAAATATAATTGTAGATGGTTTTGTCAGCATTTTTACACAACCACATAATATTGTGTAGAATTATATAGACGTAAATGATTATAATAAACAGGATATACACATTGGTCACTTTAATACCAAGGACGTTTTGGCCGTTTTACTAAAATTAAAGCCAAAGTTTACCAAAGACTATAATGGCATTTTAGCTTTTATTATCTTCTAACTATATTATTCTGTCATTACGTACATGTGAAATCCCAATTTGTTTGCACAAATTTGTTCTGTTACAAAAACTTGAAAACACAGGCTTCTCCTCTCATTTGCCAGAATTATCTAAATCCTATTTATCTGAAAGGAAACAATATGTGGAATACCGTGGATTTATTTGTAAAGAAGTTTATGCCGCATACGGAGCACCCGAAGGCTCTATTCTTGGGCCACTTATCTTTCGTGAAGTAGTTTAGAATCTTTGATGTGGAGCTAATATGACGTGGTTTTCCACATAAAATCTTTTTGTACTGTACATGACATTGTAATAAAATTTAATGTGCATTATTTGTTATACTATGACTTATTAAAAAAAAGAAGTTAAAAAAATATACAAAATGATAAGAAACGAAAAAGTGGCACATTATAATGTTCTTATTGATACATCGCATAACTAAACAGAAATAGTAACCTAGTTAATAACTTAAAACAAAAATCTAAAAATAACTATACCACCACCTAAATCAATTATGAAAATATGTTAATTTGTGATCCAAAATAAATCGCAAATACTTTTGGATAATATTTATCAAATGTTGAGAATAAACTTAAGGGGCATTTTCGTGTGCACATCCCCTACTTTCATTGCTAAAACTATGTTTTTTACACCAGTCACTAAAAGTGAAATTGAACAGGATATTAAAAACCTACCGAATAAAATATCTACAGGCCTACATGAAATACCAGTAAAATTAATAAAACAGTGCATTGCTGAATTAATAAATTTGTCCATCTCAACGGGACAATTTTCTAACTCTCTTAAAAATGCAACTGTTATTCCTATATTTAAAAGAAGTGATCAACACAATCTCGAGAATTATCGCCCCATATCACTCTTGAGTATATTTTTCAAAATTTTCGAAAAGATTGTCTATAACAGAATTTTAATTTTTTTAAAAGAAAATAATATTTTAACAAAATTCCAACACGGCTTCAGGCCAGGTTTTCGGGCCGGGTAATCGGGCACTATTGATCCAATTCTACATGTAAACTAAAAAATGGATGAAAATCATCATGTAGTGGCTGTATTATTTGATCTTACTCGAGCGTTAGACACTACAAATCTTTTGTATGTGAAAAAAATATTCAGTATGGTCTTGCGCGGTCCTATAGATGAATGGATAAAGTCTTAGTGCAGAGAAAATTAATTGTAAAAATAAATGACGCGGAATCCAATACATATGATATAAACATTGGAACTCCGCAGGGGAGTGTATTGGGCCCTCTAATATTGTTATTATTTCTGAACGATCTCTCTAATTATTTAACTCATGGTAAAATTTTCATGTACGCTGACTACATTACAAGTGTAGTATCCGATGCAAACCCTTAAATTGTCAAACAAATCATTAATATACTGTTAGAGGAATTTAGTGATTGGTGTGGGAAAAATCGTTTGATAATTAATTATGCCAAAACAAATTTTATTGAATTCAAAAACGAGCATAGAGTGACTGATGATAATTACACATTAGCTTTCAATAATTACATCAAAATAGAAAATTCAGCTTCTTTCTTGGGAATAACCCTAGACGGTAATTTAGATTGGTGTCGCCATATTGAAATAGTATCTAAAAAATTAAATAAAAGCTTTACGTAATAAGGTCCCTCAAAAAATCTTTAAAATACTCATGCTCTACTAAATGTATATTATGCTTTTGTGTATTCTCCTATTGCATACAATATTGTTGTATGTGGGCGATCCAGTAGTATTGATTGAACTTTTATAGTCCAAAAAAGAATACTCAGGATCATATTTAACATCGGTTATAATCAATCATGTCGTGGAATATTTAAAAAATATAATATCTTAACAGTGGCATTTATATACCTCATAAAGCTCCTGTCGTATATTTACGTGAATAAGAGCAAATTTCTATACAATGGTGATCTTCATAATTATCATACAAGAGGAAGAAATCTAATTTGTTTAAATAAACATAACCATGAACGGTACAAAAAATCACCCATATACCTATTCGGGTTGTCGCATTCATAACCTTCTATCAGACGATATAAAAGAATGCAGATCTTTAGTTAGCTTTAAAAACTGCTTAAAAAGGCTATTAACAAATAGTTCTTTTTATTCTATAAATGAGCTCATATATTTTTTTACAAACAAAGTCACCTAATGTTTTGTTATATTTACTAATAAAAATTGGTGTTGCTTGCTAATCTATTTACACTGCTTATCATATTTTTTACTCTGTATTTGCTGATATATTATGTTTTTTTTGTTTGTTTTTTGTTCTATGGATTGTATCTAATTTGTGTTTCTTTTACTGTTACATGTTTTTTATGTAGGTGAACTTCCACTGGGAATTACTTTTTTATAATTAAGCTATTAATATGGCCATCTGCTGACATATCTTATCTATAATGTATTATAGCCTAAAAGATAAATAATGATATTTATTTATACGCTGAAAACGTAAAAATTGTCTGCTCCGTTAATAATATGTCGGACTGTATAAATCTGCAAAACAGTCCGAATAAAATAAATAATTGGTGGATCTTAATCATTCCCTGAATTCTGCAAAGTGGAACACTATGACTGTTTCCAGAAAAATATCTCCCTTATGTAATAATTATAAAGTAGATAATGTTACCTTAAATCGACCTATTTCAATTAAAGATCTAGGATTCGTATTTGGTCGTAAATTATCTTTTAAAGATATATTGTACAACATTGTGTCCTGCTGGAAGCATCTCCAGAATGGCTTTCGTACAAGTGTTACATCTTGCTAGAAGGACGAACGATTGGTATGCGGTTTGTGCTTCCGGTAGGATGAAAGTCTACCGAGATAATAAAAAATTATAAATAAAAATAGGCATAACAAATCAAATTCCTGATTTGATAAGATACTCATTCTAAACTTAGAGGATAAAATATCCCTGCAAAAATGCAAATCATCATATTTTCGCTTAGGAGTTAAAGAAAAAAGAACCGCAAAAATGTATTTTTCCAATACCCTGTATCTCGAAAACGATGACACTGTAAAAAAAAGTTTATACCACAAAATAACCTTATTTCGTCGAGAATTATCGACTGATTAAATTTTAAGTATTAAATATGACTCACCCTGTATATTATGCAAACTGTGATGCAAGAAACACTTTAAATTATATTTTATTACGTCTTTCGACATTTTTAATACAACAAACCTACCCAAATGTCATTGCAATTTTCTTTTATTTGAGAACTCTTGAATGTTACCAGCTATATTTTAAATGTGAATTACGTCACATTTTTAGGATCCATTACGTAATTGTGTAAAAAAGTTAATATTCGGTATGACTTTCTCTAATAAGGCTATAATAATTTGCTATAAATTAAGAAACGATGAAGTTCTTTACAAAAATAATATACATCTATATTGTATAGTTTAATATTATTAATTGTATTGGTTAATTTAGGAATATAACTAATTCATTAAAAATAAAGTAATTTGATAACTTTCAATCATTAACTCGTTGATCTGCCAGACTGCCAATTCACAATAATATGTTCAACAATTGGAATAACAGAGCACAGATAGATGTTGTCGTAGAATGCTGTGTATATGCATGTTCCTCAAAACCTTTGATCCCTTTGTTAATGAAATTCTATGAAACAAAGTGCAAATAGTGACTAAAATTCATATTTACTGATATTCATTCAATCATATCTATCGCGTAGGTATCAAACAAAGCATATTTGCGGTAGACAACCTAATCAAAAAGGTTTTTATGGTGATGATTGAAGAGGATTAGAATAATCCGATTGTTGCAAACTGTTTTAATTAAATTATTGCATGACTAAGCATGGTAGTTAATTACTAATAATTACAGTCAGATATTGCCAACCTCAAATATTTATCCGGAGTAAGAAAAGAGAAAACTTAAAATCGTTTACACAAATTTAACATGTAATTAAATTTTAACATCTTCAGTCTTGTTTAACTCTATATTCCATGAAATAAATAAAATATAAAATTAATTGGGGTAAAACATCATGTTTGAAAATGAATTCACGGAGATAAAAAATTTCACTGCATAATAGGCTTATACAATGGTCGCGTATTTCGATCTCAGTGATTTATTTTTATAGTTTTTACAACACCTAACTTGATTTCATAATATTTTATTGATTATGCAGTAAATTAAGTTGAGAATTTCTTCCTGAAATATATCTTTCACTTCATGAATAACAGACTTTGAGTTTCTTATAGGTTAAGGGGAGACTATGAAACGTCGTCGTCCGATTATCCAGGAAATTAATAAACCTATTTTAGGTCAATGTACAAATCAGAGTTGGTGTTCGAATGAAACTGGGTGTAATAATTGTACTTGATGCAAAAATTTTAAATACAATATATTAGGCGATAAAGCATACAAAAAAACATTCTCCTAACTTTTTTTTGGATCATTTTCTTATGTAAAGCCATACATGTGCTAGGTAGACAGATAGAAATCGGTCTCGGATCACCTTCAACGAAAAAAAAAATATTTTAATTAAAAACATCATTTTTATTTCTTTTAATTATTTATGCAAAATGAATGAAATGAGTAAATATACAAATTAAATAAGGTAAATAACACAAATAAGATAATTAACATAAGTGAGATAAATGAGACAAATGAAACCAATGAGACAAATAAGATAAGTAAAAGAAATAAGGCAAACAAGATATATTAGATGAGGAAAATAAATAAGGTAAACAAGATAAACAAGATAAATTAGATAAACAAGATGAACAAGACAAGTTAAACAAAAATAAAAAAGTTGAAAAGATAAATAGGAAAATAAGATGAATAAGATATATGACAAACGCAACAAACGATATAAAGGAGACAAACGAGACAAGCGAGAAAATTGATACAAACGAAACAAATGGGATAAAATAAATTAAATAATTTACTTCTCACTTATTTCAAACTGAGTAGGATGAGAAAGTACTTTCGAGACGGACTTTACTTTTTTGATTGAATGAAATTAATTTTAGATCATTTTTCTCAATAACAGTTAATTTGACGAGTAATTTTCAGGATTTCTTTTATGCACATTTCCTCCAATAATTTTTTTTGGAACATTTTCTTTGTGACGCATTTTTTTGGTCCCCTTGAGATGTGCCCTCCCTGGTGCACCAATTTCACTAATATTTAATAAGATTCTTCGTCGCGCTCCTCAGATATTGTCATATGTAGAGTTTCAGATTTCTACGTTGAAACGTGTGAGAAAATGATATCACGACAATAAGCAGCGACATACAGACACAAACATACAGACACAGACATACAGACACAGACATACAGACACAGACATACAGACACAGACATACAGACACAGACATAGAGACACAGACATACATATACATAGACATACAGACACAGACATACAGACACAGACATACAGACACAGACATACAGACACAGACATACATACATAGACATACATACATAGACATACATACATAGACATACATACATAGACATACATACATAGACATACATACATAGACATACAGACACAGACATTCGGACTCGTAGAAATACAGACACACACACGGCGTGCCATTTCGTATAAATTTTCTATTTTCGGGTCTCAAAACTTCCACCTTTTTCATTTTAAAATTTGATTTTTTGCACCACGCCAATATCTTATCTACAGATAAATGACAAAGTAAAGAAAAGTCTAATGATGCATTACATAGACCATCTCACTATTTAAAAAAAATTCAAGAGCGCTCGTACTCAAAAACTGTAATTCTTTTCTCTAATTTTCAAATTTACATCTCAAATATATGTTAAAGACATTGTTAATTAAATTAAATGCCTAACATGTTATTCATTGACATGTTGACAATCTAGCAATGTCCTAAACGATGAATAAATTCTTGTTGCACGTAATGAACAACTTGCGGCATAATGAGGCTAATTGCGTAACAAAATAGCTGTTTAAATTCATCAGCATCTCGTGGTTTGTTCTGATAAAATACACTCTTCATATAACCCCACAAAAGTTCAGGTGTTCAAATCTGGTGATCTAGGTGTCCGACAACAGTTCAAATAAATAGAGTTGCTTGATCCAAATGTACTATACTTTTGATACTTTGGAATGAGAAAAAAGGTTTCTATTTAAATGTAATTTAGAAGATATCATAATTCGTTTGGGCGAGGTGGAAGAATTGTGAAAATGGACTTAAAAAATCTTTTTATTTATTACTAGAGATCGGGAGGTAGCGATAAATTTCATAGACGCCTTTTACTTACGTATATATGTGAATAGAATATTGTATTGTAAGCACCTAATGAAACATTACCAAACAATATTAAATTATTCATATGTAGGTATTATGCAATAAATCTGTTTTCTTTATAAAAATGGGAGCAAAACATAAACGCTTTTATCAGGTAATTGGATGGCTTTGGTACAATAAAAAGCTATTACTTACTGACCGTCATTTTGAGAGAGATTGGCTTGGTATCACTGAGAGTCCAATAGCAGGCACCCGCTTGCAAAGTCTCTTGTCTGTCACGTTTACGCCCACTGCCCAATGTTGAAAATAACTACATAAATACTTCTAAATAAAAAATATATAATGTTTATAAAATGTGTACGTAGAAAATATATACATAGATACGTAAACAGTGCGAAATTAAAGACAACGAAGGTTAACTTTCTTAAAATGACTTGTTCAATTCCTTTAGAGGATAAAGTGAACTTGTGGATTAAGGGGTTCCCGAAGTTGCAATTTAATGGCATATTATATTGCACATGCTGTAAAAAGTGCTTCTTGCAACATCAAAGCAAATCAAGAGACACGTTTCCTCAGACAGTCATAAAAAGTGTGTGTGGTAGTGTTAATGATAGTGACATGCAAACAAATTTTAACTTACAATTAGTGAAAATTATAGTTGGTTGTAATATATCGTGGACAAAACTAGATAATCCACAATTTAGACAATTTTTGCAAAAGTGGGCAATATATCAATGTTCAGGTGCCATAGGAAACTACACTAAGAGACAACATTTATCACAAAAATGTGACGGTATTAAACGAAAAATGTATACTAAACTGATTGACAAATGCGTCTGAATTAGCGTGGATGAAACCACCAATACTTGCGGCTGGAAGGTGGCAAATGTTTTAGTAGGTGCTGAAGGGAAATTTTTCAATGCGCGGCCATGTGATTTCATCTAAAGTACTAGAAACTCTAAATTCTAGCATTATAGCAGATGTAGTTCACAGCACAGCCGTTTATATTTTTCAGCTATCGGGAACCATTGTTGAGGCAATAAAACAAGAATTCGAAATTATTTTGAAAAACAATCCCGGATTTCTTACAATGTCAAGTATAATGGACATTTTAAATGACAAAGAAATAGACTTTTCTACACAAGATAAATGTGGTCGCTGATAAAGTTCAGATATTTTGAATATGCACCAGTTACATCTGTTAACGTTCAACGGTCCCCACAATATAAATGGATTTTTAATTAGGAGCGCCGGAGTTTAACTCCCTAACATATACAACAAATATTAGTAATGTACTTTTACATTTGTGATCGGTAGTTGAAGATACATGTGTCTTGTTAATGTTACATTCACCAATACTTGCAGCACTCTTCATATTAACTTTGGATGTTACTGAACTCGCAGAAATAACCACATGGTCAGATAATAATTGTATCATATATGCATGAACATTTCACGCGCAGGCAATCTACACGGGTTTAATACATTTTCCAAAATATTGCTATTACCAATTTTATTGAATTTATTCCATACTTTATGAATTGTATACTAATATAAAATTCTGGATAGCATATATTAAAATTTACCAGCGGTTTTGGACAATGTCAACTGCTTTGGCGATAGCTACTGGTAATTCTTAGCGTATGTGTGATGTCTACAATATGAAGGTGCCTACAGACACACGTATATGTCTTCAGATATGAACGCGTGTTCATGTATACTTAAATATGTGTTACATATATATACTGGACAATGGACATGTAGCAAAAGATGTATGTAAACATTTTTCGTCAATTTCCTGTGCAGGGCCTTCTAGTGCAATTATTTGTGATAATAAGTTTTTTAGAAAGTTTTAACAAGAAATTTAATAACATTTCTATGTATAACTTTTACAGTTTATGTTTAAAGAGTTGTTTTATGGCATGAGCATATGATTATGGCAAATATATTCTTAATAGTTACAATATTAAATGCCAAAGTTTTTCCAGTTTGCTTTATGTCCAAGTAACCATCTGTTCTACATCCAGTTTAATTTTTTTATGCTCACGCCCTTAAGTCGCATTTTATCTAGGATCACTTTAAATCTGAAAGTTCGATTCTAACTTTCCAGTACGCCGACAAAAAGGCATGTCAATTAACACGAATTTCAGAATGAAGTTTCTGACAATTTTATAAACTTATAAGTATGTTTTAAAAATAAAATAAATTTGAATTTGGTGATGGAAAATAGGGTAAAAACAGTAGTGTTTTAATTTTTTTTATTATTAGACGTATTTCTGGACTATACTCAAGTCCAAACGATCCTAAAATATTATGTAAATAATAACATAATCGATTTAGACTAGAATTGAATTTTATTTAAAATCGTACAAAATCAACATGAATATTACTCGATATAGGCTGACGGTTCTATTTTATTCTATATTGAGATGGGAGAGGAAATTATCAAAGCTCTAGATGTGATTCGGATGCCACAATAAACTGTAGGGCCTCGTCTCTCTTTGCCTGACATAAAATTGAAGGATTTTCAGGAGGTTTCGGTAACTTGAAAGGCGGTTGTCCATTTTGTTGAAACAGACTTTATGGAACCATTACATTAACAATTAATGAAATCAGATCGTGGCTCGATGCTTACACGTTAGGCTTAAGACCAAGTTGTCCCGGGTTCGAATCCTGACTAGGGCATGATTGTATAGTGGCATTTTTAAAATACCGAGACAGTAGCATAGTTGACTAAAGCGTTATTATATGGCATGCCGGAGAGAATGACTGTTGTGGTGTGTCTGTTCTGGTTGAGTAATTGAATAGCAATGTGTTAAACTCCGCCAGGACTTTAATATAAATAAGCCGATGAAACTAATGAGAAGCCAGCTATTTTACAACTGTAACGTACATTTTCACAATATCATTTGCAATAATGATAGTCGGTTGCAAACGCCTAAATTGTTTTAGTAGGTTCAGCTATATGTGGAAGACCTCTGGCACTTGCGCTGGTGTTCGAGTATCTGGGGAGTTGTCATAACAATCGCATATTGACCGAATTATTGAGCACCTGACAGTAATCTTCTGGCAGTTGCGCCAGATAATAGGCAAGAACTGGGGACTTAGGCCACAGATCCTGCACTTATTATATACGACGGTCTTCATCATGGTTTGGTGGTCTAGTGGCTAAGCGTACACTGGACGACTATCTCCCGAAAGTTGGGAAGGGTGCAAAGATTTGCCTGCCTGAGGATTACAGGTGCAATGAAGATAACACCTACGGCTGCCCTTGAAGCCTACATCGCTATCCTCGTGGATAAAGAAGGAGGCTATGGCGGCCTATCTCAGAATATGAGACTTAGGAAGTTTGCGAAGTAGACGCAGAAGTAAGGATCACGAAACTATCCGTGAACTGGCGAATAGAAAAATTCCCATCTCCGCCTTCAAAGTGATAAAAGCGAAAGACCAGCTGAGGGTAGAGAGGACATATACCCCCACTCTTCCGAAGAGAGAAGATTGGAAGGAAAAGAAAATAAATTTCCCCTTGGGTTATCTGGTGTGCTACACAAATGAATCTCTTGTGGCGACTGTTTAGTCTGTAGATTTTCATAGAAAGTTCGAAATAATTCCGGAACGAATGAAAGCAATTCCAATAAGTGTTATTTTTTTTCTGCAGCTATAGGTAGAGGATGATCGTAACGTTCCGTCAAATGAAATTTTCCAGGATGACCAAGTTGTCAAGTTGATTCCTTTGAGTTCATCTTCATCCAGATTATTTCGGTTGTAAACAGTTTCATGTTAACCATTTACAATCATGCAATTTCGAATTTTTCTGTCTTTTAAACAATCCATTTTTCAACAGGTGTTGACCTGAACATAAAAGTCTTGTTGGCATAACTCTACCCTCTTAAAAGGTTTTGTTTCATTTGTGCAACGAATTGGTGTAGCCTAATCCTGTGAATGTGAAATTTTCATGCCGGATCTCTTCTTTTGTTTTTCAATCAGCGAGTAATCAACGTCGCATTGCAGTCCATATGTGAGTGTTCTGAGTTCATGTACTTATGATTAATCTCATTTAGTGTAGGTTTAAACTGTATAATTGACAAACACATTGCGATAACTTGTTTTTTTTATTTTGACCGCAGCATACATTACATGAATTGAGTGTGTTTCTCTATTTTAGCTATCAATTAGATTCAGTGAAATCAGAACGAAAGAATTGTAAGGGAAACATAACTACACATTTTTATTTATTACTCACAATTTAAGCATTTGAAGATAAAAAATACACCTATCATCAGTGGTATCATCTTCAACATAATTTTCTTTGTACGTTCTGACTTATCTCTTTTTGATTGAAAATGCATAGAAATAAAAGAATGTTATCCATTTTATTGTTGTTACTATAATTAGGCCTCATAGATCACAAATTATAAAAGTATTAATAATAGGAGTTTACTTAAGCCTATTTTATCAGGCATATCTTTACAAAAATGCGCGTTCACCAAATTAGATAAGTCGTTTTAGCCATTTTCTGACTTATGCCCTTTTGCCTGAGCACTAGAGAACTGATAAGGCAGATACGATTTTTTAAAAACACCACTGTTTTAGGTGCCCGGTAAATGGCATAATAATAGTATAATACACAGAAATGCATAAAAAAGAAGCCATCATGTTTTAAGTACACAAAATGCGTCTTTTTAAACCTTACAAGACAACATGTTTATCGTAAATATATATATTTTAATTATTAATTGTAATAATAATAATAATAATAATGTGATTATTATTTTCAGTCAAATTTCTACTTTTTTTTCTTAAAATTGCGAAATATTCAATAAAAGTAAAATATATGTGAAGCATGTATTACATCGTACGAAAGAGTAAAAAATAAGCAATACAACTTCGACTATGACAGTTTGTCCTATGTCTAAGAGGGTACAGAAGAGTCTATCAGAAATTTAGAAAGTTTGTTAAGACCTAAGTAAGAAATATTTATTAAGTTTCCTCTATTTTTTTAAAATAAAGCTACAAGTGATTGAAATTTGAGCACCTTTTCGATTTTCTTGCAAATCAGAAATTTGGCAATGAATCTTAAATTGCATTTCACACCAGATTGCGGCCAAAAAATACGATATTTAAACAGGTTTGGTCGAGGGCGGAGATATTCTAAGTGACCACTTTGCAGAAGACAATCTGTATACAGAGTCGCGAGATTTGCAGTTATAAATAATTATATGCGAGCGTGCCTCACAAATTACAGTGATAAGGGCTTAATTCAAAGCATTTGCATCTTTATTGCAGATAGATCTGAAGCTTGCATCGGGCGCCAGGGTCATCATTTTGAAATTTATTTAATTTTTTATATTTCTTAACTCTTAATAATTATAAAGTGAGTGTCCACATTGTTTAACAAATTATTTAATACTGCAAATTGGTAAACTAACTTTCGCGACACCGTGTATAAAAATATTTTATTGATTTTTTAACAAATTGTCACAGAACAGTAAAGGGATTACTTAATTAAAAGGAAAAAGTAACGTTAACTATCTCAATTTCATTTTTATTAACTTATATGATTTAAAGAAATATCTTGAAACATGTTTTTATTTTATTGAATAAAATGTCGAACCCTATATAAAAATTTATATTATGTCATTCTAAATTGCTATTCTCAAATAACTTTTTAAGTTAACTATTCTATTACTTTGTTACAAAATCTGGTGGTACAATATGTAGTATACTGGTTTAATTTGATTTACAATTCTTCCAAGCTTTTATTCGTGACATATTGAACAACTTCTGACCATAAAACAATAATCTAACATTCATGTTTTCCACTTTACGGTCTGAGTTTTCTCGCTACAGTAGCAGGAACCACTCGGGACTAGGCTTTTTGCTGTTTTGTCTTTTATATTTTCTAGACGTTACTCCTCGAGTTTTAGGACTATGCCAAATACAATTTTCCTTATACTCCAAATTTTATACTCTTCTATTGAAATGAATGTGAAAGATGCTAGAAGATACAAAAGACAACAATTATCTCAGAACTGTAATGGTAATATTGTAACAAATAAAAAAACATATTGTAAATAAGACGTAGCAAGCCGGTGAACTGAGAATCCTAATTAGAGAAAATATTTGCCATTTTTCAGAGCCGGTAGTTAAATAAGACAATCCTATTTTATTTTAAATAGAACTCCCCATTTTTCTGACATTTTTGGATTTCTTACCAAAATTAAGGTTACGTTTAATAATACAACCCTACCTTAGTTCTCAACCGTTTTTGAGTTATTACAATTTTTTTTTAAATTTTTAGCGTTTTCGGCGTCTCACTTTATTGCGGGTATCTTCTAAACCAATTGACAGTAATTAATAATTTTTTGACATATTCTTAATGTTTTAATAAGTTATCAAGTCGTAACAAAAAATTTGAAAAAATTTAAATCGTCTACTTTCTGCCTCGTTATATAATTGATCAGAAAAGGAATGTTGTTACTAATACCGTTTGCGTTCCAAGAAGAGACTACCAATTTTTTAGTAAACATTGTTCGAGATGTCCACGATAATGGTGTAGAACACCTCGAATTTTTCTATTTTTGAATTGCATTCAGATAGTTTTGAATTGAGAGTTTTTACCCTTCTCAGCATTTGTTGCAAATTGACTAGGCCCTGTAATTTAGCGAACTCCTCTTGCAGTCCGGCAAAGTTACCCATTCCTTCTCTTGTGGACGGTCCCGTAGTTGGAGCGGGTCCACTACCTTTTAGTGAGGGGAAGTTTTCTGGAAGAGGCAGCTGGCCAGGTTTTTGTTGTATTTCAAATCTTGACAGTGTCTTTTCACCAGTTTTCTTCCCCAAATTTTGTGTCCCTCCCTTGGAAATTTGTGGTGGTGCGCCACTGTTATTCTTGGCCGCCAAAACCGTCCTACGGGCTTCCCAAATATTAATGTCTGGTTTTGGGGCCGCCACGTACTTGGGGTGGTGGGGAAACCAGCTGCTGATTTCTAGTCTCTAATTGCTCTAGTTTCTTTAAATACACCCTGCACCTGATGCTGGGTGGTTCTCACCGCAGTTTCAACAGTTGAGGAGTCATTTTCAGCACGTGTGCACTGCGCGGTAAAATGCTTTCTTGCACACTTTAGGCATTGTGGGGCACCAAAACAGTTAAAGGTCGCATGCCCCCAACCCTGACACCTGTGACACTGGATGATGACTTTCAAATTAACGTGTCTCTCCCATGTCATCACACAGTGTTCAAGGTATCTTACTTTGACTTGGAGCATTTTCATTGTTACAGATGCATCCGTCACCACAAGTTACATAGCGAACTTGGTGCCCCTCATTTTGTGAACACTCTTCACAGAAATTTCGTGTTCTACGGTGAGTTCTGCTTTGATTTCTTCGATTTCCACCACGTGATGAATACCGCGAAGAACAAACGCATGAGTTTTATCCTGCCGATGGGTGAAAGTGTGTTGTTCTATATTCCCTTGTTTGAACAGATTCGTGCAGAACTGTCAATCCTGGAAAGACTCCAGGTGAAAGATGGTCGTATTACATGCTTGCTTCCAGTGGAGGGAGCCTTTCAGCTTGCTCATGAGGTGGGCGGTCATCTTTCTTAAATTGTCCAACTAGCCAGGAATTATTATTGGAGGTGGCCTGATGGATTTCCCCTCTTTTTCTTTTTTTTGAGCAACGTCGCCCATTTTCAATTAATCTGTATTTATTAGTTAACACTACAGGTACCTTGTATTTTGTTACTGTTACTTTGTAATTTGCTGGTGGCTGCCTTTGATATGGAGGGATGGGTAACTGCTGGCCTGATATCATCACGTATCTTCTTTTTGTTATTTAATTGAAAAAGCTCCCCAATTACTGTTATATTTCCTTAATTTTGAGTTTGACAATCACTGTCATCCATTGTTTCAGCATTCTGCACTGACATTTCTGTCAGTGTAGAATTTGCTTAATAGATTTTTCTTAAAATATTACTAGTTCACTCACTCACCTTGGTCTCTTGCCTCTAATAGGGCCTCGAGCTTCTCCTGAATCATCATGTGGCCAAGCTTAATTTCGAACGCGAACATCTAAATTGGAATATCGGGCAGTGGAGCAATGTTTTTTCTCCGATAAGTCCCGAATTGCCCTTAAGGCGTCCAGATGGACGAGAGAGAGAGTGAGAGTGTGGAGAAGGCAAGGTGAAAGATACACGCAATGCAACTTTTGTGACAGGATGAGTTTCAGTGGGTGTGTAATGATATGGGTTGGCATATCTTTTATAATATAATTGAGGTTATCATTCCAAACTAATATTTTTAAGCAAATCAATTTTGAAAAGACACAGAAAACAATTTTACACGTTTTGTTTATGCTGAGAAAATTTGTGTTGCTCTACCACTTTTTGTGCCAGTCAGTGTAATTTCTGTAATATTGATTTTACATATATTGAATATTATATAAAGTTATCTACAAGTAGTATATCAAACTTCAAAGATTGTTACTTTATCAAAAATGGGTGCATTTTTTTCATTAAATGCATGTCCTCAAATGTATAATAAAGGAGCTAGAAGTCCACAAAGGGAGATGATGAGTATCAATTTTTCAGTTATATATCCAATATATTTCATGGAGATTAACTAGTATAGCAGCTCTAAAGCTACATTCACCTCTCTGTGTAATACTAAAATTGTACGTATTGTATTCTTTAATAAGGTAGATTACTATTATTATTTTTTTTCGGTAGAACCGATCCCGGACAATCCAACACATCACGGGAGTATCGCTGGAGATTTTACTAGAGTCGCTCCCCACATTTCGTAGGATTAGTAGTTATAGATACCAAAATCATGTGCCTTAAGCAGATGGAGAGAACCTGAATGACTGCATTTGGCCTGCTAGCCATTCAGCTGATTTTTGGCAAATCGATATGGTCATCAGTTTCGAGAGCAGTGTAGACTTTGTCCCTCCAAGTACATCGATTATTAGGACGACCATCTTGACCGAGCCTGGGTACAGCACTTGAAGCTCGTACCGGAGATTATGATATTTGATCCGCTTTTCCTCTTCCTACAAGGTGATGTTTCTCTCGGCAGGGGCCGAAAATAATACTTATGCAAATGATCTCTCGTGGGGTATGTGAGACGTTGCGGTCTTTCTTACAACAGAAATAAAAGGTAAGTAATTTTATAAACCAAATTTGTATCAACTGTGGTTAATAAAGGTGTTGTCATGTGACGCCACTGTACGAGCATCTTTATGCCCAGCTCTAGTTATTCCAAAGTTTTAAAATTGTGCATGTTAGTTATAGGATAATTGCGTTGTGCACAATCCCTTTGAAACCGTTATACCTAAGTAACTAATGTTTAGTTATACAATATTTTTGTCAAATAAATACTCCGCCACAGCACTCTACAAAATATGATTATAACGTTTCCCTCTTTTGGTGGTGAAATAATGTAAATATTAAGTTAAGTTTAAATATGAAAACCATTTACCCTAGAGATGGATTTAACTTCCATCTAATGTTCAATGTCCCTGTATAAAAGTTTTGGTAGAGTTAGATTTCAAACTCAGTTCGTGAAATGTTATCCTCTATGATCCCAGCTAATACAATCTAGTTTCAACTTAATCGAACAGGAATATTCTTATAAGATTGTGTATATTTAAAATTATACAGAGTGGGCTAAAGAATATAAATTTCACTAGATTTTCTTTCATATATTTTTTTGTTACCCCATCTTTTTTATTTTAAGATTTTCAAGCTTATATGAAGGCCCTAGATTTCAGAAGTATTACAAATTGCCAAAAAATTATATCCATATTATCGTTCGAAATCAAAAATTGAGTTTCATTTGAAATAGCTTTCAAATGTTTTCTTAACTCTTAATATTAAATCCATTTCTTAAATTATTTTTTTCCCAGTGTTATGCAAGATTTCTAGAAATACAACTCACAAGCCAGCTTCAAATAAATTCGCTAATTTGAAATCATTAATTTCAATTGTTATTACAATTTCCTAATTCACGGCTTATAGCTTCTGTTTCGATTCCCTCAATGATTTTAGCTTCTGAATTGTTTTTGTAATTCAGAATGGCCTGGAAATTTATTTTATTTGATTTCAAGATTTTCTTAAAGGTTAATGTCACAGTTTGATTTGAAATGAAAAATATTCATTTCAAATCAAACTGCATTTTATTAACAGAGTAAAACATTAGATCATTTCAAACTAATGAACAGCAGCCACGAATGCAGAACGAATGTTAGTTGTGATTTCAGTCATTATTATATCAAGTGGTATGTATTTCATTATTCATTTGATACTCTTGTTTTTATTTCTCTACATGTACTTTTGTCAACAATGAAGCAGTAGTAGCTACCGATGTACAGTTTCCTCTTCTTGGTGGTAGTTCCCCATATTCTTTTTATATTATACGTTGTGATTTCTTGTAAGTAATGATTATCAGAATAAACTACATAAACTGAAATTTTAGTTTCCCTCCAATACTGTATATTTATATTTTTCTAAAAACTTTATAAGGAAGTTCATTAATAAATTAAAATATCTGATGTGGCCAGCACTTAACTTTCTTATACCAGTATATATCATCTGATCTAAAAAAATCGTTCTAGTTAATTCTTCACTTACCTCATTAAATTTTAAAAACGTACCTTGAAATGTTTCATTAAAATTTTTTAATAATTAATTGTCAACGTCCTTCGACACTGTCAATAATAACACAGGTCCACAAAAAAAACAAAATTTCCTGGTCGGCATATCGGACCCATGTTTTCCTATGTTTCTTGGGTCACTGAATACGAATCCTGAGTCAGAATGGCATGATCGTGTACAAATTTTCGAGATAGAGCCTGAAAAATGTCATAGTTTTGGAAATTTTGGTCTACAATCGGTTCGACATGATCGACCAAAATTTTGGAGGCATGGAAATATAATTTTTTTTATAGAATAGAGTATTTTCTATTCTATGAAGCATTATCGCATTCCCTCGTGTTGCCCATAGTACGTATGTATGTACGTATGTATATATATATATATATATATATATATATATATATATATATATATATATATATATATATATATATATGTATATATATATATATATATATATATATATATATATATATATATATATATATATATATATATATGTGGAGAAGATGTAAGATGAATACTACATTAAAATTCTCGTGTTGGATTTCCTTCTAAGTCAATATCTTTTGGTTTTATCGTACTACGGGCAACAGGAGGGAATGCGATAATACTTCATAGAATAGATAATACTCTATTTTATGAAAAAAAAGAAGATATTTCCATGCCTCCAAAATTTTAGTCAATCATAGCGAAACAATTGTAGACTAAATTACCAAAATTTCCAAAATTACGACCTTTTTCAGGCTCTAGTTCGAAAATTTGTCCACTATCATGCTATTCTGACTCCGGATTCATATTTAGTGACCCAAAAAATATCGGAAAACATGGGTCTGGTATGCCGACCAGGACACTTC
This sequence comes from Rhamnusium bicolor, assembly GCA_029963845.1. Lineage (NCBI taxonomy): Eukaryota > Metazoa > Arthropoda > Insecta > Coleoptera > Cerambycidae > Rhamnusium > Rhamnusium bicolor. The sequence goes on along the minus strand of JANEYF010005456.1, from coordinate 27,059 downwards.
GCTTTTTTTGTGGGCCTGTGTAATTCATGTCATATATTTTAATAATTTCTTCTTATTGACATTGATAATTTTGTAACTAAATTAGATATTTCTAATGTCAAACTGCCAAATTTATCTTACCACATTTTATGAGACCAAATGCGTACAAAATTTCAGTTTACATCAACTTTATTTAAGTACTTGGAACTTATATTTTATTCGCTTGATATAGTAGACATGATTTATAATCTTTGATCAAGCATGTATTTCTGGTAGTCAAATAAAAAAAAATTTGGATCCCGTGGATCCAAATTGACCCAGTTGGCCAATTTTGTTCATCACCGAATTTTTTCACTGTGTTTGGCCTTTACAACAAGTGTAACAAATTTGAAAGCTTTATCTCAAAAACTGTAGTTGCCATCGCGATACTACGGACATGCGGTTAGATTTTTTTGTTCATAAAGTTGTGTTTTTTCATTATAATTCGTCGAGTTTCGTCCATAAATGCAATACAAATTTTTAATCTTTTTTTCCCGAAATTGTACCTTTCTTCTTTTATTCATTATGTCTCTTCTGGTGATACCACATTCACCAAATTTAATTTGTCACCGAAAGTATTGTTGAAAATCTTAACTGCCAAATTTGGGAAGTCTCCCATTATTATTAGTATTTTTTGTTATCTCGGACACACACATACACACACAACACACGCACACACACAAACACACACACACACACGCACACACACACAAACACACCTACACACAAACACACACACACAAACACACACAAACGCACGCGCGCACGCCCTCACGCACTCATGCACTGACGCACTCACGCACTGACGCACTCACGCACTCACGCACTCATGCACTCACGCATTCACGCATATACGCACAAAGGCACACACGTACACACGCACACACACGCACACACACTCACACACACACACGCACACAGACCGACCGACCGACCGACCGACCGACATCATTCGGAAAATAGCAGAATGGATTCAGGAGGGTTCAAAACGTATATATCAATCAAAATCTCGTGGTCGAAAAAAAATCAGGATTACTATACTTCCTTATATTAGGTATAAGAAAGTAAAAAATCTAGTAGGATAAATTGCATAACTGCCCACAGTAAAATTTAATATTATCGTTCTTGCTAAACTTGTCCATTATTCTATAGATACCTCCTGCACCGACATATGTATTCTTTTCTAGTATTTTACATTACACATGTTCCGCTAAAATTTTGTGGTGGAAAGTTTGGTTTGAAATCATTTTACTTTTGAATTCAGTAAATAAGTTTAATTGAAATTATCAACTTTGAATTGAGACTAATTAATATATTATTATCTAAATTCAGTTTACATCATGGGGCACCTGTGCACCACACTGCGGCTATTCATGAACATTTAAACGACGCTTTTTGAAATGGTTGGTTAGAAACAGGAGATAAACCTTTTAAGTCGACCAACTTATTCTAAAAATAAGCTCTCAACCAAATGTATGTTCTCACCTCGCTTCTCGCGTATATTTCCTTAAAACGAAATTTATGGAAGGTTGTATATAAGTCGTATATAATAGTTTGTCTACCAGAAGCCCTGATTTGACCAGACTGGACTTCTTGTGGGGCTATGTTAAAGAACAAGTCTACAAAACTCATATAACAAAAGAAAATATGAAAGACAACATAAGGAAAGTTTTTCAGAATATTACTGCAGATATTTTAAGGAACGTCAGTAGATCATCCGAAAATCGTCTACAGAAATACATAAACCTACTGAAAGCTCAATTTCAACAGTTACTATAAACATTAGGTATTATTTATTTGATTAAATTAAGTTTAAAATAACTTTGAATTTTTAAAATAGTACCTACCTATTTTTGTATTACCTGATACCGTATTTTTCTGTTCCTATTCATTTATCAACTTTTTTTACGTTCTTATACTTAATATAAGTAAGTATAGTTTTCATTTCGAGATTTTGATTGATAAGAGGATCATGGTCACCCATGATTTTCAGAGATGTTTTTACTTTTTCATTAAAAACCGTTAAATTATTATATTTTTTATTCATAACTAATCTAGTAGTCATGATTTTGACATAAAGAGAATAAATATAAAAGAATCATGGGTGTGACCCGCAAAAAGATGGAATCCACCGGCACGTGTTTCTGACTTACTAGTAACTATCAAGACAGCTATAAGTTGTAAGGATGATTACTTAGGTAAAACAACACAAAGGAAACCACTGACAGAAAGCCAGTGGCCAATTTGTGGCTGCAATTGCAAGACTATGTGTTTACAGGGCGACATACAATATTTCCACGGAGGCAATTAATAACTACCTGTGTGGAATTATGATTAATCACTTATTACATTTCATCCCGCAGTAACCTTTTATGCTCTATTACTTTACATTCCTTGGGTAGGGGAATTCCATGCAGGTAGCTATAGTTGCCTCCGTGGCAATATTGTTTGTAGCCCTATAAACACGGGGTATTTCAATTGCAGCCACAAATGAGCGACTGGCTTCCTGCCAGTGGTTCCCTTTGTATTGTTTTATATAAGTTGTGCCCATATTTATAACCTACAGCTGTCTTGATAACGACTAGTGAGTCAGAAACACGTGTCGGTGGACTCTTTTTCTTTGCACGCCACACCCATGATCCTATTCTATTTATTCTCTTTATGTTAAAAACATGACTACTAGATCAGTTAGAAATAATAAATATAATAATTTAACAGTTTTTAATGAAAAAGTAAAAATATCTCTGAAAATATCAATTTTAGGTACAGGACATTATTTACAAACATTGTAGAGAATTAACTTGCCATATCAAAAATTCAATAATATACCGGTAAAATTGCGAAAATGCACTTGTTGTGTTGTTGAAATTCATCCCTTCTCTACATAATTGCAAAATAAATCTTCTTAGTTAATAGTAATATACCTCGTAATATACAAAAAAAGAATTAATTTGTTAAACTTCCTTCCGACTAAAATTTTCAAATTTTTTTCAAATAAGCAACGCCACATTTAAAACCAATAATCTTGAGGTGTTGGAAAGGTAATTTTACGCTGAATTAAAAAATGTAATAATATCTAGGGTATTCCATTAAAAAAAATAACCTGGAAGATATTTCGCTGTAGCCAGTCACTCTGTTTATTTAAAAATATTTTAAAATGTGCGCCTTTTGACGCTATACCACTTTCATAAAAAATGCTTTTCAAAAGTCTTCTACGGTCCATATTGAACTTTGACGGACCATTGGAACACTGTATATTTACATATACCTGGTGTTGTCCATAATATAGAGTTTCATCAGCGAGTTAAGTTTTCGAATGAAAACTATGTGACATGAGATGACAGTCCCCGTTTCTATCTTGATCTTAAGAACTCAGTTGATGTGGCAAAAGTCTCTTAGAAAGTTACTTGAACACGTTCCAGGACATCAAAATAACTAACTCCCAAACAGGAACTGAAGCAGTTAGGATGCTTTGATTCATAAAGTTTTATCCTAGCCTGTTAAGAGTTTACCTTTTATTTAGCCATTAAGATACACTAGTGCAACAGCTTCTTTGCTTTTATTGCCGAGAAATTAGCCATCTCCCAATAAACGGAAAATGAATAATAGAACGGGCTCCTAAACATATATACATATTTACATTTTCTATTTCCTAGTTAAACCCAGCATTAGTGAAAATCATTATTTTAGTTTTTATGTGTTGACTGTTAGCTTGTTTTCACATATACATTATTTCAAGATAACTAGTTTGCGCGAAAGACCTATTAATCACACAGAATCGCTAAATCGTCGCTTCAGAAGCAAAACAACATTATTGATATTAAGTTTTGAGGAATGTATAATATCCGGTTAGTGTTTGCTATTCATCAGTTTGATAATATGATTTTAAGCTACATTTATTTATTTTACTACTCCGTCAAGGTGTTTAGCATTTTTTTTTAATTTATTGATGATGACGATAGAACAATCTCACAAAAAAATGCAAGTAAATAACTTTTCTCTAATTCCTTTTTACTTTCTTATACCTAATATAAGGAAGTATAATAACCGTAAGTTTTTTCGATCTCGAGATTTTGATTGATATATACGTTTTGAACCCTCCTGAATCCTTTTGACTATTTTCCGAATGATGTCTGTCGGTACGTGTGTGTGTATGTGTATCCTCGATAACTCAAAAAATAATAATGGCAGCAGTTAAGAATGTCAACAACATTTTAGGTGATACATTAAATTTGGTGAATGTGGTACCACCAGAAGAGACTTAATGAATGAAAGAAGAAAAAAGGTAAAATTTCGGGAAAATAAATTAATTTTTATTGTATTTCTGAAAGAATCTCGACGAATAATTATAATAAAAAACCAACTTTATGGGAAAAAATCTTTCTGCATGTCTGTAGTGTCGCGATAGCAGCCACAGTTTTTGAGATAAGGCTTTCAAATTTGGTACACATGTTCTAAAGGCCAAAGACAATGATAAATTCGATGATGAGCAAAATTAGTCCACGAGATCCAAACTTTTTTGTAATTGTCTTTACAAAAAAATATATTCTTGATGAAAGATTTAGTCTATCTGACATGTATATTTTCACGTTTAATACCACTAGAGGTTAAATTATTTCCGAACATTTTTTTCGAGGTCATGAATATGTTGAAAATTAATTGTCTTAAAATATTCATGACCGAGGAAATATTTTCGGTTTTTAATTTAACCTCGAGTGGTATTCAGTAAGAAAATTTTACACCTATATCATGAATAAAATCCGGTAACAAATTACATTTCAGTATATATAATTTTTCAGACTCGGACAATTCTATTGACAATCTATTAAAAAGATTTTGCATGGAGGCAATATAAATAGTGACAGGTTCTTTCGGGTTTTGTTTCTTAGTTTGATTATGACTTAATAATTCTTCTTCATAATCATCGGAGAGAAAATTTAATCGTAATTCATGTACCAAATCAGGCCAATTTTTAACTTTAATTTTTACCGAGTGATGCCATATTTACGCATCACTAGAGAATCAAATTTACGCATCATAACAGGAATCAAATAATTCACTGTCTGAAACATTACGCGCTAATTTTAGCTCGTCTGCCGACTCTAAAAAATCAATTATATTTAAGTCTTTGCCATCCCCAGAAAAAGTTAAGCTCCATTGACAAGCGGGTATTTGTTTTCGTGATATTTTAGTAAAAATCTCCGGAGTATTAGGTGTCGTTACTCCAACATTTTTTTTTTGAAACAAAATTCTTTCCCTGACATAAGCAGCATAATTTTTCGACGCTATCTTCTAACCCGTTTAAATCGGAAAAATATCTTTTGTCCGATTTAATTCGACGTCGTCACAAACAACTCGTTTTAGCCTACCTAATAAATGTGCTAACTTTGTTACAAGAATTGTATAATCAACACTATCTCTTAAACCATCAAAAGATTCTAAGAAAGTCAATAAAATATCAATTTTTGATCAGCAAATTTTTAATTTCTTCCGAAACGTCTAAGTTTTTATCTGGGTGAGGTAAATGTACACCAAATTTCTCTTTTTGTAACAAAGGACCTAATTTACGTTACATTGCACTCATCATGATTGCGTCAGTATCATCAAAATTTCTTATTAATAGTTCATACTGAAGTTCATCCTGTGCTAGATAGTGGGGATCCATTATGACAAAAAAAAATTTATGTATGTAATAGGTATCTTAAAAAAAAATAAATAAACAAATGTCAATGGTCCAGAATAAAATAACTTATCGAGGGAACCGTACAATACATATTCTTATAAATATCAAAAAAATTTACAAAATAATTTAATTGCTAGAAATCCATCAATTCATATAAAAAAAATGAATAAATTGAATAATTTTTTAATTAATTTGTTTACTGTTTACTAATTTAAATTTATTACAAAAAAAAAACATTAAAAAATCAATGAGACAAGATCAACGGTACAAGAATTATAAATAAAGCTGCAAATCGTTTCTGTGTATCATGGTCGTAGAGTACAGATGTACTTACTGTCGCCGACATTCACCTTGATCGCGAAACTTTTTCTCCATTCCAGTCTATTATTAGCTTTCGAGTTGTGTACACGTTAAGTCACTTGGGCGTATTGCATATTGCTTTTGTGTTTTTATTTTATTTGTTGTACTGTATTGTTGATATTAATTTAATAATAAAACATAGCAGACGTACGCAGGGGTAGAAAACGGCAATTTGCTGAGAAAGTGAATAAATTCATAGATGAATTCACGGATTTATTCTATGATGGTGCTGAAATAATTTGTAAAGTGTGCGAGGAAGATTTGATGTGCTGGGATAAACGTGATTATGGACTTCACGTAAATAGTGCACACCATAAACATAAAAAAAATGGCGTGCCTTCGACAACACAGTTTATGTTTGGTTTACTATTAATACTGATTGCCTGTGATGTTCCGCTGCACATACTGGATAAACAACCATTTCGAGAGTTCTGGAATAAATACAATGCCCAGGTGAAGTTACCAAGGCGCACAACGTTATGTAACTATCTACCAACTGTACACGTAGACATGGTAAATAAGATGAAATGTGAATTAAAAAATACACGGTAGTGGTTATCTGTTGATGAGACAACAGATTGTAAAAAATATTATATTTTAAATGTTATAGTACGAGTACTGGATCCTCTTAAACCGCCAGTTCCACTGTTACTAGCTAGCGAAAGACTAAGTCAGTGTACTAACGAAACAATTACCAGGGTGGTGCTGGAGACGTTAGAAAAATTTGAACTGTCAAAAAGTCAAGTGTTGCTGTTTGTGACTGATGGCGCCGTGAGAATGCGTTTGATAGGCCGTTCTTTGCAAGAACAAGGTTGTACGTTTATACATGTTACGTGTAAAGTGCATACTTTACATATACTGGCAAAAACTATTCGAAAAGATTTTCCAAAGGTGGATGCATTAATAGCAAGTACAAAAAAAAGTGTTTCTTAAATTTCCTAAACGTATCCGTGCATTTCATAGCAAGTGTTCCGGTATTCCTGAACCACCACATCCGATTCTTACACGTTAGGGACCATGGTTGCAGGCAGCTTTTTATTACGCTGAATATTTCCAACAAATAAAAGCTGTGATACTACAATTCAATCCAGATGAGGCTGCAGCTATTAAGAAAAGCCAGACAAAATTCGAAAATATTTCCGTTGAAACAGCTTTAAAAAATGTTGCGAAGAACTATAAACCATTACATGAAAGCATAAAAACATTAGAAAACAGTGCGTTGTCGTTAGCGGAGTCACTGCAAATAGTGGACGAAGTAAATCTACTGCTACACGCTATAGGTGACGCAACAAATGAGCGCGTTAAAGAAAAGTTCGCAAATGTGTTAAATAAATACACCGGTTTTACCAAATTAAGACAAACATGTGATGGTGCAGCCCCAGATCCGTTAAGTGCGTTCAAAGACTATTGTACGTATGCGTGTATTACATCAGTAGATGTCGAACGGTCGTTTTTAAAATATAAGAATGTATTTTCACCAAAGCGAACACCACTCATGGAGACAACCATAGAAACATACCTGATGCTGCAAAATGGCTACAGATCTTCTCCTGTTTGTGATAAGCAAGCTAGTTCATCAAGCTAGTTAAGAGGGTAAGTTTTACATACATTGTTATAAATTGTAACAGTTTATTGTTTCTCATATTAGTTAATTTCGCGTACGCCACTATCCCATGGAACATTTTTGACAGCCCTAATTATAAACTTTTTACCTAATTTAATTATTATATTTCGAAATTATCAAGCTTTATATTTACTGTAAATGTGAAATAGGCACAAAAAAACGTATTTGTCCTACCAAGTATTTTGCCTTCAATCTTATTCTTAAGCAAATTTTATTTAAAACATCTAATTCTACTCTTAACTAACCAAATTAAATAGAATATGACGTAATAGGTAAATAAAATTTGTGAATCTACTTTTAGTTAACATAACAAAATATGTTCATATTTTCACAATTTATGCATTTCTTAATAACTTAAGCATTTTCTGTAAATAAGAAATCTTTCATGTTTTTATATTGTTTGTTTTATTAAACAGTTTCCAACCAAATAACCTATGTGGCATGTGGATACAAAAACGTCCACTCATAAAGTCATAAAAAGAAGTTCTTTTTCCTTCACAACACTGATTCACAGGAAAGTAAATAAAAATGTAAATGACAGGATAAATTAAATTTCCGACCTTAGATATCTTCTTTCGTAATTACGTCGGGATGTTGTTAGAACGCTGTCGATGACATAATTACCATTGGCGTTCGTCACTGCTTGATGATAAATTTTAAAAGCCCTCAAAGTTGCGGTGCCAAATTTTATAACGGGTAATGTTATAAAAAAAACACAGTGCCTTACACCCATGCACCATAAGGGTGGCTCGGTAGCTCAGTGGGGATGGTCGTGGTCCAGATGGCTAGTGACGATAACCTGGTAATAATTTATGGGTACCACTTTATTTATTATGGCTAAATAAAGAAAACCATTTAACGTTTTACTACTATTTATTTAGGATAGATTGACACAATATGACCGAACTATATATAACGAAAACTCGGTTAAAGTCCACAACGGGATTAACTACTTAAGCAACAAAATAATGATTCCGCCTTTAAACGTTATACACACAGTATTTCACTTATTAATTATGAACAATTAATTTTTATTAGCTTCCTCGATAGAGAATGATACGTCCGGTCATTATCTCGCTTTCCAACTTAGCTCTCCTCATCAGTGCAGCTTCCATTATCCTAGAAACCTTAACAACGTTACAAATTAACTATGCCAAATCTTAAAATGATATGAATTAGTAAAATTTGATATTTATTGAACGCACCGAAACTACTTAACTTATAGTTGTAGAAAATGAGAAATCAAATGAATTAAGGTGTGATAGCGAAGAAAATGAAATTATAGACTTAACAAGAAAAGAAACAAATGATAATGAAAACCATGACATAATCTAAGAGTCTCCTGACTATTGCAGTCAACAAGTAGAAGATCAACCATCAAAAAACATGCAACACGGAGGTACTGCATCTAGCAAAAGAATTTTTTTTTGTTTTTAATAATTTAACTATTTTTCATCAGAACATACAGTGCCTAGCAAACAAAGTTTAATAGTTTTTAGTAAAAATAATTTTGATTCTGTTTTCTGAACACTGGCAGAACTCTGAGCAAATGAAGACTATTAATTTCGAAATTTATGTTTTGATTAATTCATATTGTCGTACTCATACAAAACATGGTGGGATTGCTGTCTATAAAAAAAATCCTCTAAAAAAAATCATTTTAGCTGTTATCTATCGCCCACCTTCGGATAATTTTAATTTATTTTTAAGCCTTTGTAGTGGCTTGTTTAATAAAATTGTAAACAACAATAAATTAATAATCGTAGGTGGAGATTTTAATCTGGATTTTTTTAAATATAAATTCTAATGTTACGCTATTTACTGATTTGTTACTGTCCTACGAATTAAATGTAATTATAAAAGTACCAACAAGAGTAACAAAAAATACTAGCACCTGTATCGACAATTTCGTGTAGGTTCAAATGTACATGATTATACTGCAAAGACTATTGGCTTTAATTTATCTGATCATTTTTCACAATTACTGAGTATTAAAACAGTAAAAAATAAAGAAAAAACAGATAATATATTAATCGCAGGAATTTCTGTGAGAATAATATTAGGCTATTAATAGAGAAAAAGAAAGTTGGGTGCAAGTATATAATGAAACCTGTCCAAATGTAGTTTTCGATAAGTTTTTGAATGATGATTTGTATCATTTTGAACTATGTTTTCCAGTAAAACGTTTGATTATGAAATATAAATGTGATAGTGGTGAATGGATTTCAGATGAGTTGCTTGAAATGAAAAATCGCATTAGCTTATATAATGACTTAGCAAAAAATCCTGATTTTAAGAACTTAAGTCGTGAGGCAAATAATAATTATTATATAATCAAATTAAAAAAGGCAAAAAAAGAATATCACGACAAAAAGATTAGAGAAGCTGATAATAAAACAAGAGCTATGTGGGATCTTCAAAATCTTCAAAGTTGCAAGGAAAAGATAAAATCACAAGCGATATACATATTGTTCAGAATAATATTTTAATTTCAGATGAAGAAGCTGCAAATAATTTTAATGATCATTTTCTTAATTCGATAAGAAATAATGAGATTGGAAAAGATTTTGATTTCCTCAGATCAAATGTACCTGTTTGTAAAAGTCGTTTTTTATGTTACTATTAACAGAAGCAGATGTCCTATCTTTAATTAATAACCTTAAAGCTTCAAACGCGTGTGGATATGATGAAATATCGAATAACTTGATTGAAAACTGTAAATGCTCCCTTTCTATTCCATTGACGTACATCATAAATTTATTTTTCTAAATGGTATTTTTCCTAACAGATTCAAATTAGTTATCGTTTTACCATTTTATAAGAAAGTAAATCCCAATGAATTCGTAAACTATAGATCGATAAAGTTACTGCCAAGCTTTTCAAAATTGTTTGAACTTAGTATCAAGGAACAGCTAACATTATTTTTAAATAAAAACAACATATTGTCGCCAGCCCAACATGGCTTTACTAAGAACAAAAGTATTGAAACGGCTTTATGCGCCTTTCATAACCAAATTATTCAGGCCTTAGACAGTAAACTTTTTACTTTAGGCCTGTTTGTGGATTTTTCCCGCGCATTTGATTGTCAATCATGATCTTTTATTAGAAAAATTAAATAGGTATGGAATTCGAGGCATTTCTTTGACATTTTTCACTTCGCATCTTGAAAACAGAACGCAAATCGTTAAACTGAACAATGTGTATAGCAAAAAATACAAGGTTGATAAAGATATACCACAAGGCTATATATTGGGCCCATTACTCTTTATAGTTTTTGCCAACGATTTAATTTTTTACTTGAAAAATATTTCAGGCTTATACCCTATGTGCTATGCGGATGATACGAACATTTTACTCACTGAAAAATCTGCAAAACTTTTGCGAGTTATCACTGAGAAAACGTGTAATATGATTATTACGTGGACGAAAAAAAACTGTCTCTATTTAAATAAAAGTAAGACTACCTATTTACCATTATATATCCAAAGAGCAACGGCGGACGTTATAAATAAATTTTCTGCTTATAAAGATATCACTTTATCCAATTCAGCAAATATGTTTGGAGTCTATTTTGATAAAAATTTACAGTGGAACTGTCATATCGACGCCCGGATCTAATAAATTGACAAGTTGTTGTTATGATTTACGATTTCTAACACAGCACTGTAGTCGTGATATTTTGTTAATATTATACTATGCATATTTTCACTCCAATCTGAGATACGGCATAATAACTTGGGGTGATAGTACTCAAGTTCATCGTATTTTCGTATTACAAAAATACGCAGTTCGAATTATTGCAAAACTAAATTATCGTAATTCTTGCAAAAATTATTTATTCTTACTGTTGCTAGTACGTATATATTTGAGTTATGTTCTTTCATTTATAAAAACATATCACTATTTTTTGTACACAAATTAAATCGTGAATATAGTACAAGGCACAAAGACATTTTGCTACCAAATTCTCATCGAACAAATATATACCAAAAATATTTTTTCTATAACGGCTGTAAATTTTATTACATTTTAAATGATGAAATAACATCCTCACCTGATATATACATTTTTAGAAAAAGATTAAAAAAAATATCTTGTAGATAAAAATAGTTATACTGTGTACTACAGTTGGTAAAATACAGACCGTGCAAAAATTATATATTCACTTTATTGTAATATGCTCTTTTAAAACTGCCTTTTTTTCAATAATCAATGTTGTTATTTATATAGGTGGCAGTTTCACGTGTTTGCTATCCACACAAACACCTTAACCAGTAGATTCATTGACTGAAAGTCCAGGTACTAGTCCAGCTGGCGAAAGAAGGCCCGCTTTGCAAAGAAGAGTATTGTCTATAAGTCGCCAACTTTCTGCAAAATCATATGCCAAGAATATAATATCTCTTCCAATGAGTAGATGTGGATGCAAACGATCATAGATATTTGCCATTCACTAATTTATTTGTTTTATTTCTGCTTCATTGTGAATGCGTAGAAAACTACGTCAGTGTTATCTTCACATCAAAGATTCCAACTCACTCCAGAACTACGATGGCTTCACGGTCAACGGAACTGAATCTGTGTCATAAGGTTAGTGGTAAAATTAGATTAATAGAGTCAGATATTTGGTTTCTAAAAACTTGCAAACGTGGTTCAGTATTTCCAAATTTTGTTCAAGTTAAAATTCCAAATTCTTCATACATTTCAAATATAGTTACAATGTTTGCAAAACAGAAATGGCTGGATTTAGAAATTAAGTATCTGTATGTACAGTAAACGTAGTACTCTTGAATTGCAAGCATATGGACTTTACAAAAAGCTTACCTATAAGTTAAATAATTTAGAACATGAACAATGGTGTGACCTTCAGAGGAACATGTTCATATCAATTAACGTGAAATTTATTAAGAAAATGTCGTCACAAAACAAAAAAACTCAAAAGAATAATTGGTAATACGTCAAAAGAAAGTGTTCCTCAAAAAGTTCTCAGCAAACAACATGAAGGAACAGCAATGGGTAACTTTTTGTCATCATTCATTGCCAGTCTCTTCATGAACAGATTCGAGACGGAAGCAAAAGAAGAATTCGAGTATTTCTCCAGGGTTTGGCTTAGGTATGTGGATGATATTTTTGCAGTGTTCGATACAAGTCGCTGATGTTGAAAACTCTGTATCTAAATTAAACAGTCGTTTTGCGTCAGTTAAATTCACATATGAAACTGAAAACTCTGGACAACTACCATTTTTAGATGTATAAATAATTAGAAACAGTGAAAATAAGTTAGAATTTGACATATACAGAAAATATACCAATACTCTAAGATATATCCCTAAGGACTCTCACCATTGTGCTCAATACAAAATGGCGAGTTTTAATTTTCTAGTCCATCGTCTATTAAGCTTCTCCCTCAATAAGGAGAGGTTTGAAAAAGAAAAGGCATTGATTAAGGATATAGCTGTGAGTAATGGATATTCTGTAAGTTTAATTGATAAAATAATTAGGAAACGAAAGTTTAAAGAGTCGCTTCGAAATTCCTCGACCTTTCAAAATGAAAGAGAAAATCCGAAATTTGTATCGATTCCATTCGATCTTCGATTCACCCGTGGTATTGGTAAGATTTTTAAAGATGTAGGTATGACAGTGGTTCATTCATCGGGAAACAAACTACAACAACTTTTGGACAATCCAAAAGACAAAATTGAAACAAACGAAAAATCGGGGATTTACGAAATTACCTGTAAGGACTGTAATCAAAAATATGTTGGACAGACTAGACGATCAATTCAAACTAGATTCAAAGAGCATATGGCCCATCTCAAATATGGTAGAATAAATAAGTTTAGTGTAGTCCGACATGCGTTTGAGAATAACCATAAAATAGATATTAGCAATTTAAGATTAATTAAGAATGTAACAAATACTAGACAGCTGGATGCATTTGAAAGCTTGGAAATCATAAAGTGTAAAAATAGTATGAATAGTGACAGAGGGCTTATCCCAAATAGCCCGCTTTATTGGTTAGTGTGTCACGGTTCACCAAACCGTGACGGTGCAGTGAACCGTGACAATAGTTTAGGTATAAATAGGTAGACTGTTAGCATAAGTTTAGTTTTAATCATCTCCAGATGATGCCAACCTGGTTAGCGAAATGAGCGTCGAGTGCAGTATATAGTGTATTGGTGCTTCGCGGAAAACTACGTCAGTGTTGTCTTCACATCAAAGGTTTCAACCCACTTCAGGAATGCAGAAATCACATTCTTTCAGCGAGTCTTCTTCCCCGACCAGAGAGTAATACTTACACTGGTATTCATAGTCGTTGTCCGGTGATTTGCTAGCTATCGTTCAACAGTGAATGAGCTTAAATGTATGAAATAAAATTGCTGAGTGAAGGCTGGCGAATCGCTGGAGAACGACTATGAATAATTAACAACAATAACTTAACGAGGGATTTAGCTATAACCACAATTAAACATTAACCCCCGGTATTATCATCATTTTAAAGGGGCCTTTAACTTAAATGGAGTTTTACTGACAAGAAAATATATTACCAGTAATTCCAGCAAAACATTCTCACGTAACTAAAATTTAAACAACATATTAGCTCAATACTCAATAATTAAGGTAATAGTTTACAAGAGGAAATGCAAAATTAATTAACATTTTAGTGATTTATATTATAAAGCAGTAAAATAATTATACAGTGGAATGTAAAGTTAGTTAACCACAAAATTAGTTGTGTTTGTAAATTGTACAAATTACTTGCAAATCAAGTATCGCAATGCTTTTACTGAAACCATGATTTCTAAATGCGACGGAAATTGTGACCGATCTATTTACTATATTTGTTGAGAGCTGACTTTGGTAGGGCTCTAATCAAGTTTGTTGGTGAATGATTTTCGACATTTTAAAGTAAAGCTAGTAAAATTGGACACGATGATAATAATGTTCATAGTACATTTACTCCAAAATATTCGTTGAGATGGCCTGAATTTAAATGACTCGTAATGAAATATTTATCACATTAGATCATAGTTTGCAATCGGTGCTAAAAAATGGTTTTTTATCAAGTACTCTTACATCCTCGTTTCTCTGAAATTATGAACCGGAAAACTCCTTGCTCTTATTTAACGGATTTATAATAAATGGAAAAAACTTGTTATACAGGGTATTTCAATGATGTCACGACAAACTTTGAGGGGTGATTATTCTCGTCAAACAAAGCAAAAAAACAAGAATAACGTTTTTTCCTAAAATGCTTCCTAAACGCTCTACGATGTTTTGAAAGAATAACATTACCAGTGGCGTCGGAGTTAGGGCAGATTGGGTTAGGTACATTAATTAATGGGAAGATGTGGGTGGGTTTTTACTAAATTCTAACAAGTTGGTTTTTATTACGAAAAATTTAAGTAACAGGTAAAGAAGGTAATCTCGTGTTTTTAATATTCAAATAAGCAAGAAATTATGTTTAATAAAGAAATCCCAAACAACACGGTGGTCATTCCTCGATAAAACCAACTTACAGTGACAGTGTGATGTGCAAATTAGGGTTTGTACAAAAAGCGACTTTTGGAAAAACTGGTTTTCTAATCCCAATAATCTAAAAAACCGGATAAACCAGTTTTCGAATTTTTACAAAAAAAAATAGTTAAAACAATTAAAAAATATATTTATGCCTGCATTATAATTTTTCAATTTATAGAACTACAAAAATAAAATAAAATAAAATATTCTCTATCTATAAAAAAAGCAAATAAATAAAACAAAAACTAAAATAATTAAAATCCGTACCAATCCGTACATTTTCCGATAAAACTAGTTTACGTATTAACAGTTTAAAATGAAATTAAACTTATGTATCTTCCTTCTCTTTTAAACACTTTTTTAAATACTGAAACTCTGCTTTCGTCATATCTAGGTCAACAAAAATATACTCAACGTTTTATGTTCTGTCTAGTGTAGAATTAAAGTATTTTGTTTAAGCAGTATTTGGTGAATTGGTCATTCTATCTATAAACAAAATCTAGGAACCAGAAGGGCAGTAGGTACAGGACTGAATCCCCTACAACTAAGTAACCTTTAAAGAAACCAATCAAATGTCTTTACAGAATTTAGTTATCTCCAGCCAAGAAAAATATTGTGTAACGTCACCCACAAATTTGGCTAGTGTGAATATTATAACTAAATTGTTTTTTGTTATACGTTTTCCGATAAAACTAGTTTACATATTAACATTTTAAAATTAAATAAAATTAATTTTATCATGTATAAATTTGTTTTTTTTGTTTTTACTTTTTAATATAAGGAAATATAGTAATGGTGATTTTATTTACCTCGAAATTTAATGGATATATACGTTTTGAACCTTCCTGAATCCATTTTCCGAATGATGTCTGTCGGTTCGTGGGTGCGTGTGTGTGTGCGCGTGTGCGTGTGCGTCTGCGTGTGTGTTTGTGTGTGGGGCTACAATAACTCAAAAAATACTAATGGGAGACTTGCCAAATTTAGCAATTAAGATTTACAACAACATTTTAGGTGGCACATTAAATTTGGTGAATGTGGTACCACCAGAAGAGGCATTATTGAAAAAAGAAATTATGTACAATTTCGGGGGAAAAAATTAAAAAATTTTATTGCATTTCTGGACGAATTTCGACGAATTATATTGAAAAAAACATAACTTTATAAAAAAAGAATCTGTCTGTATGTCTGTAGTATCGCGATTGCAGCCACAGTTTTTGAGATAAAGTTTTCAAATTTGGTATACTTGTTCTAAAGACCAAAGACAATGATAAATTCAGTGATGAACAAAATTGACCAGCTGAAGGGAAGTTCACGGGACCCAAACTTTTTTGTATTTGTCTTTACAAAAAAATATATTGTCGATGAAAGATTATAAATCATATCTACTATATCAAGTCAATAAAATCTATTTTCCAAGTACTTAAATAAAGCTAAATATATTTGGCAGTTTGGCATTTGAAATGTCTAATTTAATTACAAGAATGGCAATGTCAATAAGAAGAAATTATTAAAATATATAACATGAATTATTATTGACAGCATCGAACGACGCTGCTAATTAATTATTTAAAAACTTTAATGAAACATTTCGAGGTACGCTATTAAAATTTCATTGAGGTAAGTGAAGAATTAAATAGAATGATTTTTTTAGAATAGGATGATATATACTGGTATAAGAAAGTTATGTGCTGGATACTTTAGATATTTTGGAAATGTTTTAGTAGGTGTTTACAATATTACGTCTGTGTAAAAGTCGTCACTGGGAACCGATCTCTAAGCATAATAGAATGAGTTTTGTGAATTTTCATGTCAAACATTAGCCTGACCCATGAAGATTAGTTTTACAGTAAATTTTTAATACAATATACTTGTGCCCGAGGCGATTTGAAGTCAAAATGTTTTTAATTAAATAATTAGTTAGTTTTTATATAATAATTCTAGTACCTAAAACCGGTTTTTTTTAATTTAAAAGCCCCGGTTTTCGAATTTTACAAATTTATCTAAGAAAGCCGGTTTTAAATTCCGTTTTTAAAAACCGACAAACTCTAGTGCAAATATTTACTTAAAAGCCGAATTCGATTTGTTAGCCACTTCATAATTATGAATAAATATTCAAATGCTGAACTGGCTGATATGTATTTAATTTATGATGCAGCTGATGGAAATGGGCGTGTAGTAGCTAGATTGCACCAGGAGCGGCAACCTCATCATCTGTGCATCCAAAAGGACAATGTTTACAATTTCTGGATTCTGTGTCGAATTGAACATTGTACTTGGTTTGTGAATCAATCTGATACCGCACCGTAATTTTGCTCGTGGAATGTTTTCGGGTGAATCTTGTTTCATTACAGATTGTGTGTTCAATATGCACAATAGCCATATCTGGGACTATGATATAACGCTTTATCTCTTGATGGAAAGACTCTCGTTCAGAATAAATCTGTCCACAACTCAACGTTGTTATTATTTAACGGAATCAAATCTCTCACATCCACCACAGTTAATGAAACGAAAATTTCCTCCTTAATTTTTGCTGTTATAAAAGTTATAAATAAAGATTCCCTGTATTTTTATGTAATATTAAAACTTACCTCTAAATGATTCAATTAGTTTAAGCAGCGCACAACTCTTTAAGATTGTTATAACAAAATCATCTATTGTAAGTTATGTTTATAAAAAAGCATCACTAATATCACTTACATTATAAATGTAACAAAATCACAGGGTTGGCTGTTAGGTTTTCTGGACTGGGCGGGAAATGAAATTATATGTACGTAATTGCATAGTGGTAAATTTGACGGTGATTTATTGCTTGCGTACGTATATCTCTAAATTAAAACTATTACTACAATTTGGAGTAGATTTTGCTACCTATTATTTTGCAATGCAACACAAGTTGTAGCGCAAATTTCCTTTAATATGTCTATTAAAATCCTTACAATATGTAGGTACTTTGTACATATGATTTCTTAGTTTGACGTAAATAGTTACTTTTACAATCCTAAGAGAACAAAGATTCAAACAATATTGGATGTTTACAACTACAATAATTTAACTGCAAATATCTATAGACCTTTAATTTGTATTATGTGACAATGAATTACAAACTTTGATGAAAACAACTACAATTGTCATCAAATAATATTGTAGTAAAATAATTAACGCATTTTCTTTCTGTGTATGAACATAATTTTCCTGCTAAGTTCGTACTTTCAACCATCACTGAGTAATTATTTAAAAAGTCTGTTTAATGTTATACTTTCAAAGTATCATAGAGTGCTTAGGAATTATTTTAGGAAAAAATGTTATTCTTGTTTTTGATTTTTTGACGAGGGGAATCCCCTCGAATTTGTCGTGACACCATTGAAACACCCTGTATAATATACATATACAGAATCCTGACGCTCCTTAGGATCAGGCATTTTTCTGTTTTTCTCGGAAAGAAAACGCGTTAATTATTTTACGACAACATTGTTTAATGAAAATTTTAGTTGTTTTCATCAAAGTTTGTAATTTATTGTCACATAATTCATATGAAATGACTATAAATATTTGCAAAAAAATTATTATAGTTATAAACAACACATATTGTTTGACTATTTATTCTCTTAGGATAGTAAAAGAAACCATTTACATCAAAGTAAGAAAACAACCATAATGTACAGAAAATTACTACCTACGCGACTTTTGTTGGACTCAAACAAACATTGTACAAAGTACCTACATATTCTAAGGATTTTAGGAAAAATATTAACGAAAAATTCCACTACAAATTATGTGGCATTGCGAAATAATATGTAGCAAAATCTGCTCCATATTGTAGTAATAGTTTTAATTTAGAGATGTACGTACACAAACGATTTGTTTACCATTAGGTCGTTGCTTTTGCATTATTCAATCACGTATGTATCATTTCATTTCATACCAAAATGCCATCCAGTGCAGAAAACCTAACACCCGACCCTGTGATTTTGTTACATTTATAATGTAAGTGATATTAGTGATGCTTTTTACAAACATAACTTACAATAGATGATTTTGTTATCTCAATCTTAAAGAGTTGTGCGTTGCTTAAACTAATTGAGTCATTTAGAGGTAAGTTTTAATATTTCATAACATTACAGGGAATCTTTATTTATAACTTTTATAACAATAAAAATTAAGGAGGAAATTCTCGTTTCATTAACTGTGGTGGATGTGAGAGATTTGATTCCGTTAAATAATAACAACGTTGAGTTGTGGACAGATTTATTCTGAACGAGAGTCTTTCCATCAAGATATGAAGCGTTATATCATAGTCCCAGATATGGTTATTGTGCATATTGAACAGACAATCTGTAATGAAACAAGATTCATTCGAAAACATCCCACGAGCAAAATTACGGTGCGGCATTAGATTGATTCACAAACCAAGTACAATGTTCAATTCGACGCAGAATCCTGATATTCAAAATTGTCCTTTTGGATTCACGGATGATGAGGTTGTCGCTCCTGGTGCAATCTAGCTACTTCACGCCCATTTCCATCAGCCGCATCATAAACTAAATGCATATCAGCCAGTTCAGCATTTGAATATTCATTCATAATCATGAAATGGCTAACAAATCGAATTCAACAATGTATTACTTTTAAGTAAATATTTTATAACTTTTATAACAGCAAAAATTGAGGAGGAAATTTTCGTTTCATTAAATGAGTTGCATGTAAAAGAATTAATTCCGTTAAATAACAACAACGTTGAGATGTGGACAAATTTATTATGAACTACAGTTTTTCCATCAAGAGATGGCGCATTGTATCACCTGTGATTTTAATCCACAAGAACTTCAACGAATATTGGTAAAACGAAAAGGGGATCATTCATACGCCTACTGTCTGTAGACACCGGTAGAAACTTGCCAACCAGATACATTTCCAGAGCAAGACGACAACAGTCGAGCCTGCCCGCGACAAACGACGCTCCCGGCAGTCGATGAAGAAAGAAAACTCAAAACAAGAAGTGCGCCAGAAAAGAAAGACCCAAGTCGGCTGGGCCCAACAAACTAGGACTGGGTGAGACCTGCCAAAACGACCACACCATTTGCATCAGAACACGGGTTGCCGGCGGAGCATGCCCGCCCTTTACGAGATTGGTCTAGGCCTACAGCGATGCGTTAGGGTAAGGGAAAGTAAAAACTTTCCGATTCCTGCCATCCAAGGTCGCCATCAAAGCTAAGAATATTGACGCAGGGGATAAAATCGCAATACGCGAAATGCCAATATTTTCTTCATAAAATATTTGGGTTAGAGATGGCGCAAACGGCGATTTTTTAATCACAGTGATCACTACGGCGATTGTTCAGCAATCACTGTTCTTTTTTAGCAGTGATTATATCACTCTTTAGACCATTCAGCGACTAATGAACAAGTGGGAGCGTGGAGAGCGGTCGTTTGTTCAAAGTTCAAAACGATTTAGAATTTGGTGCTTTCACGATTGTCGTGTTGCAGTCACACGTATCCACACCACACACAGTTTGTCTCTCTCTGTTCGTCCGTTCTCAATTAATTGTTTTTCTTAGGTCAGTTTTCGTTTTCACTCACGGTTGATAGTCACACATGCATTATATATTATTTAGTAGTAATACGTAATACGTACGTGAATTGCGAACGCAAGGGAATGCGTCTAGTGTCTAGTTTAAGCTTTGACATTTATGTAAAGATATCAAAATATATTTATAGATTGGGTTATTATAAAACAAATTAAAAAATCTACGTTTAGGCAAAAGAAAACAATATACTATTCAAAATAAAAACAAAACCAGGTATAAAACACATTTTAAAACAAAAATAAAATTCCTCAAAAACAGCAAATCAAATTAACCGTCTAGAAAATGACGTCACGACTATTATGATCCGTTCTAGTAATCTATTCATGCGGTAGCTATTTGGCGACTTGACTGTGATATGCGCCGAGCGACAACGTAGAGAGCAGACGGTAGTAGAATTGCCGAGTACGGCCGAACTGGCGAAAAAGAAAGGAGTGATTTAATCACCGGTTCTTTTTCGTCAATCACTGTTAGTGATTGCTCAGTTAAAAGAACCGGTGATAAGTAGCAGCGATGGTGATCGCCGTCACATCTCTAATTTGGGTGGCATTACTTAATTATATATGTCCGATGAATTCCTCGTAGTCAAAGAACACCTAGCTTGCCACTTATGACATGCTAACTGTATTACTATTGTAAGTAATGGTTATAATAATATCTTAATTTTTCACTGATTTGCGTAGAAAATATTGCTACAATAGTTTACAATATATCTTACATTGTAGTAGAATAGTCAGCAAAAACCTGAACATGCTCCAAACATAAAATAGTAAATATTATTACAAGTTTTAGTACCATCTTCTACAATACTTCATGACTATAACCACACTTTCTAGTACAAATTTGAACATCGAAATTGAGCGTCACTCTTTCTTTTGCAAATTTTTGCAAGTTTATGTTGCATATAACCTAATAGTTTTTAGTTTAATTTTACTACAATTTCTTCTTGAAATTTAATACAATTTGTTGTTGTCCCTATTTGTATCGTAATTTATAGTAAAAGTCCATACAATTGCAGTATTTATGACAAAACCTTTTCTTTCCATGTAAGGAAAAGAATCAAGAGCAAACTTTCTTTAATTTTTTTGTAAAATGTAGTTGAATTTTTTCGAAAGGCGCACACAAATAAATGCACAACTCACTACAACGTTATTTTTGTTATTATTATTTCTTTTGATGGATTGCTATATTTTTTTTGCTTTGGATTCAGGATTTGGGAAGTTAAATATTTATATAAGACTGGACTATCTATGCATAATTTTTAAAGATGTGTTAAATGAAAAAGTAAGTTAGACAAGCTAAATATAAAATTGCATCACAAGAAAGTCAAAGTTGCCTCTTTTATTTTTTCCCATAAAAATACATTGAAAGTGTTTTTATGTTGAAAAAATAATTGAGTGTAATAATAACTGATAAATCTTGATGTAGAAACTTTGTTGATTTAGGCCAAAATGTATACTAAAAATGTATTTTCCCAACAACAGATGGCTACGATACTGTTCAAATTAGCAAGACAAATATACTTCTCTTAATAATTCAGAGTTTTTAATTAAATCGACCAAAGTCAATTTGTCTACCTATATTAAGCACGTTACCATGTTCGACATTTTGATTATTTGGTGAATGTGTATACAAAATGTAAACAATCGCTGTATTTATTACGTATTTACACAATATCAACCCAGTTTCATGACAGTAATGAATGTTTTGTGTTTGTTACAAAGGACAATTATTTAAAATTTCTGTTGAACGGCGCGAACTTGCAATATTTGCCAAGCAGATGTTAAATACCTGAAAAAAGTTTTTTTAAGAAATCTGTTTTTTAGGAAATCTATTAGAAAAAACAAAAACACATTTAATTTCAGTTTAATGCTTAAACCTCATGTACTCAAAGTGTGTATAAAAAACCCACAATTAGCTGACAACAAAAATAAAATGCAGCAAGGAAATGTCATTACCATCCGTTAATTAACTAATTAATTATTTTAATTTTCTTTTTGATATGAACAGAAATTGAGGTATATACGAAGGCGCGGCGTGGGCAAATTGAAGTGAATAATGAATAATGATTGTAATTTTATAACTATTACATATGTCAAACAGTTACCTGAACACAAGTTGTTTGACTAATTACAGCGCATGTTAATATTATTTTGAATTTCTTTCAAGGTTTAGTTTTCGTTTTCTAAAATAATAATAATAATAATAATAATAATAATAATTGAGTATCCATAAGCAACCTTTCAAATATGATAACTATAATAAATAACTATCGTTTTTTTTACATTTTATACTGTTATTTTTATCTAAATACGCTATTTTAAAAGTTTTCGATAGATACACTATACTTAAATGCATTTCGTCATAGAAACTATTAAAGCAACTACTTAATCTAGGAGCAAAATTGCATTGGATTAAATAATACTATTCTTAGTGATATAAGCAAAAAAATACTGAGATTAAAAAATTTTATTTACCAAAAAGAACAATTTTTGCAATTAAGAAATAATTCTGTCTAGTTACAATATAAAAACGAAAACCTTTAGACCGCTAAAATAAGAATCACAGTAAAATGTAAAAGACTATAGGTGTTTATTATTGTTATCATATTAATTTTGAACGGATGCTTATGTAATATCCAATAACTATTTTATTACTTTTTCTAAAAATACATAAATACAAAGCAAAGGGTTTATATAGGTTAGGTTGGATGTTAAATGTCGCTAATGTCATTGTGATTACCAAAGTTACAATCAATCTATCACTTTAAAATGTCAAAAGAATTATGGCAAGCGTTCATATTTTGAATTATGTAATTGAAATATTTTTTTAAATAATATGTTCGTGTTTATCAGCCCTTTGAGGAGATCCCAAAG
The DNA here is from genome assembly GCA_029963845.1 of Rhamnusium bicolor. NCBI lineage: Eukaryota > Metazoa > Arthropoda > Insecta > Coleoptera > Cerambycidae > Rhamnusium > Rhamnusium bicolor. The sequence continues at coordinate 3,395 of JANEYF010005456.1, read as the reverse complement.
AACGAAAGACGTTATCCAGTAGTCTAATAAACTTTTCGGCCAGTTAGAAAAATAATACGAGGGATAGCTGAGAACTAGGATGAAATGAGATAGAATAAGATGTAGGTGGTGAATCGTTTCTAACAAGGAGTGCGTCATCTGGCTTTAGCCAATAATATATATATACATATATATATATGTTAAATTCGTTTTCCGGGGTATACTCCCGCGTAGGTGATAGGCCCCGAGAGGGACCGTGGTTATGTGGTTATCGGTTAGAACGTGAAGATGGCAGATGAGATTCTGCCGAAACGTCGTTCAGACAACCACGGTCCCTCTCGGGGCCTATCACCTACGCGGGAGTATACCCGGAAAACGAATTTAACATTCACCACCCGCGAAAACCTGAAAAACAACATAATATGTCTCTACGGGGAGAAGACATTTCATCAGACAAGAAACTACGAGAAAATATTATCAAAAAAGAAGGAAACTTCTTTGCAATCTCGCATTTCTGCAACGCTGCCGGGATGAAAATATCATTCCGAAATGCATGGAATTGACGTTCCACAGAAAGGATCAACACACAAAAAGAATTCTCCGAAAAACTAGCCTAACCCTGATGAGAAAATCAATCCACGACACTAGACGGACATTAGACAACATCAATACACAGTTACTAGACCAGCATCTTTATTTAAGCAGAACTATCGACCCGACATTATGGACCATTATTGACCAACTTGCACATTTCAGGGAAGAAAGAGATAATGATTTAACTACAGAGAGGTTAAAGAATAAATTTAACCGCCTTCAACTCCAACAAAAGCCCATCAAGAAATCCGAACAATTAGAACCTACAAGAGTAGTTCACAATGTGTCCAGTTACCATCTCAATGAGGCCTCGTTGAATGTATTAGCCAAAGGATTTAACTTCGCGATAGCACCAGCACGTCTACCGGTAGAAGACATAATCTGTGGTGTAGAATCGGCCATTGGCAATTTAGATAAAAACATAGCGGAAACTATACGCCAGGACACGTCACGTATATTAAGAACAGCCCGTATACCAAAGAGGAATCTACAACACGAGGAATTAGAAGCACTGAAGACCTTACGACAAAATGAGGACATCATAATCTTACCCGCAGACAAAGGAAACGCAACAGTAGTGATGAACAGCGACGATTATCATACAAAAATAGAAAGTCTACTAGGAGACACTGCATATCAGCTTATTACCACAGATCCTACTACTTACCTGGAGAAGACGACAAAAGCCAAAATCAGAGCCAGTCCAATCGACAAAGAGATACAGAACCAGATCATCCCGCGAGAGAAGTCTTCAAGATGTCCCAAATTTTATGGTCTACCAAAGATTCACAAAGAAGGAGCTCCTCTAAGACCAATTGTTAGCTCAATAGGGTTACCCACACAGCAGTTAGCAAGACACTTAGCCAGACAACTACAACCGTTTGCCGAGGAAGTTAAATCCTACGTGAAAAATGCAGACCATTTCATCGAGTTATTAAGAAATCAGACCGTCCAAGCGGAACATCTTCTAGTGAGCTTCGATGTCATATCCTTGTTCACCAACGTACCCGTAGAGGAGTCACTCGACATTATCAAGCGAAAATATCATCCAGCAGATCATATTCTTAGGCTAACTCAACATTGCCTAAATAATACATATTTTGCATACAATGAGCAACGCTACAGACAAACCGAAGGAGCCCCGATGGGCTCCCCCCTATCTCCAGTTATTGCCAATCTCTTTATGGAGGATTTAGAAACTCGAGCACTACAATCTGCACCATTAAAACCAAGCCTATGGCTAAGGTACGTCGACGACACATTTGTGATTTGGACTCATGGAAGAGAGAATCTCACTAACTTCTTAGAACATCTGAATAGTATACACGACAAAATTAAGTTCACCATGGAGGTAGAGACTGACAGTCAGCTACCATTTCTCGACGTACTGGTCAAGAAGAAGCAGGACGGAAGTCTAGGCCACACAGTTTATAGAAAAGCCACTCACACTGACAGATACCTAAATGCACAGTCACACCACCATCCAGCACAACTAAACTCAGTGGTAAAGACATTAGTCACACGCTCGCAGAGACTAGCAGATGCAGACAACCTCAAAGAAGAAATGTCAACTCTTCACAAAGCGCTGCGAAAGAATGGGTTCACACAACAAAGAATACAGAAGTTGTCAAAACCATCTCGACCGAGAAATCAAGAGGACTCCGAACAACCCATAGCAAAAGCCTATCTGCCATAGATAAAAGGAACAACGGATAAAATAAGCAAACTTCTACGTAAACATAAAATAGAAACAACTTTTAAGACCGACAAGAAAATCAGTACCATTCTTCGAAATCCAAAGACCAAAATTCCTCTAGAAAGTCAAGGGGTATATGAAATACCTTGCCAAGATTGCAACAAATCATACATAGGACAGACCAACAGAAAAATAAGTGCAAGACGCGAAGAACACACAAACGCTGTTAGAAAAGACGAGAGAACATCATCTTTAGCTCAACATGTCAAAACTACAGGACATAGGATTGATTTCGATAAAACAAAAACACTAGCCAATATCGAGCATTACAAGTCAAGAATCATCAGGGAGGCCATAGAAATAGAGAAAAGACCACACAATCTAAATACACGAGATGACACCCAAAGACTACCTACCACATGGAAGCCTGCTCTGGTATTGCATGCTGCTGTCCATGAGGAAGCAAGAAACATAACGCAACGAACACACGAAGAGGAACCAACCAGAGCTAATCTAATAGGACCAAGTACACGGAGTCGCCCTCGAAATCAGGAGATGGGTGCAACAGACCGTGACATAAGCACAGACACACGCATGCGCGTCCGAACAGGACCGATTACACGAAGCCGCGCTCGAAATCAGGAGATGGGTGCAGCAGACCATGACGCCTGGAGTGTGTCGAGAGCAACAGAGCGTAACATAGGTAGAGTATATAAAGAACTACCAGATCCAGAAAACGTCATTTCAGTTCGAGTAACCAGAAGCCGCAGTAAGCAGTTATCGGTTAGAACCTGAAGATGGCAGATGAGATTCTGCCGAAACGTCGTTCAGACAACCACGGTCCCTCTCGGGGCCTATCACCTACGCGGGAGTATACCCGGAAAAACGAATTTAACATTCACCACCCGCGAAAACCTGAAAAACAACATATATATATATATATATATATATTATTGTGATAATAAGGTTTATTGTATTTTTATTTATTTATATAATTTGTAAAAATTCTGAATTGTTTTTATTAAATAGTTATTGAATTGAAAATTTTGTGTTTTATTAAAATCTATGAAACTTGGCGCCTTTATTTTAAATTTGTATTTATTTTATATTTATGCCCTTGTGTACC
>JANEYF010005454.1:0-117797 GCA_029963845.1 Rhamnusium bicolor | reverse complement strand
TACTGGTTTCCGTCAATGAAACAGTATATTAAGAGATATATAGCATCTTGTCTAGGCTGTTTGTATAATAAACAACCCGCTGGTAAGCAGCCGGGGTATTTACACCCCATAGAAAAAGTAACTGAACCAATGCATACTGTACACCCGGATCATTTGGGTCCTTTTGTAAAAAAAAAAAAAGTAAACGTAAAAAAATTCATATCTGATTGTGGGTATCGATGCTTTCACCAAATACGTTTTCATGAGGCCTATACGAGATACAACATCAAAGCATGTCGAAAGGTTTGTTAGTTCTGACATAATTAGCATTTTTGGTGTACCGAAACGATTGATTACTGACAGAGGTACTGCTTTTTACGAGTAAACGTTTTACTAGTTTTTGTAAAAATTATAATATAAAACTTGTACATAACGCAACGGCTACACCCAGAGCTAATGGACAAGTGGAACGGTATAACTGTAGCATTCTAGCAGCATTATCGGCTACGTCCGTCGATGATGACAACTGGGATAACGAGGTTACAAAAGTCCAATGGGGATTGAACACAACCAGAAATAACACGACTGGGGAAAGTCCCTTTTATATGTTATTTGGTTACGTACCAAGAAGCATACACGACGCATTTCTGTTGTCAGACGTTGACACAGAACCACACGAACGTGCGAACGTCGCACACGTACGACAACTTGCAGGAGAACGTCTCCGGTTAATGCAAGCACGTGAAAAGTCACGTTATGACGAAAGACGCTCCAAACCGAAATCGTATACGGTTGGGGATTTGGTCTTAATTATGCGGGAACGTCCCCATTACGATGGCACTAGTAGAAAACTACTGCCTAAATACGATGGGCCCTTCACGATAACGAAAATCCTGGATCACGATATATGTGGTTCAAGATATGATAGGCTCAACGAGAGCCAAAAGTACCTACGTCGGTATTTATCCCTTGCAGGAGAACGTCTCCGGTTAATGCAAGAACGTGAAAAGTCACGTTATGACGAAAGACGCTCCAAACCGAAATCGTATACGGTTGGGGATTTGGTCTTAATTAGGCGGGAACGTCCCCATAACGATGGCACTAGTAGAAAACTACTGCCTAAATATGATGAGCCTTCACGATACGAAAATCCTGGATCACGATCGATATGTGGTTCAAGATATGACAGGCTCAACGAGAGCCAAAAGTACCTACGTCGGTATTTATCCATCTGATAAATTAAAACTTTTCAGGGTGGGCAGCTCCGAATCTGATGATTCCAATGCTGACGAAGAGTCTTCAGTAGATGCTAGAGACCAAGTTCTCGACGGAAGTGACCTTCTAAGAAAATAAGATTTATCTTAAAAAAAAATCGTAACCTAGGGTAAACTGTATTTAGTCTTTAGCTAGTAACCTAGGGTAAACTGTATTTAGTTTTTAGCATATAGTGTTGTGTGCATCTCTGTATGTTTCTCGCGGACGAGAAAAATATCAGGTTTGCCGAACTGTTAGCGTTCTTTTTGATAAGTTAGATATTTTTTAAAAATATGTAATACGCAGGTTTTAATTTTAATTTTATCGTTATGCTGATTTCCAATATTGACATAGGTCGATACGTGGTGATGTCATATTATATACAAATGTGAGCTATAAAGAATGTTTTTAATTTTGTCACGTATCGACGAGGCTTATATAGAAATAAGAATAAAATGTATCAGATGAAAAATAGAAACAGAAGCGATGATAGTTGAATAGCTCGACTTTTGTTATTAATTTTATTAAAGTGTTTTTACCCGAAAAAGTGCGTTTTGATTGTTTGGTGCTTTTAATACTTATAAGCATACAGGAAATGCATGGTAAATTTTCTACGAGAGTGCGGGTAGTGCACAGAATATATTTTAATATACCTGTTAACTTTAATACTGTTTTTCAGATTTCTAAAATTACAATGCGAATATAATCTATAGAGAAAGCAAAACCAAACTTTCATCTGTCATTCATTTTGGATAGCTTGAAGACAAAGGATTCTTTATTACTGCCTCTACTTGTTATTACATATACGCTGGTAATCTTATGATTCAGAAAAAGTTACTGAATGGTGCATTGTATCTCCTTGGTTCTTATTTTGTTGAAGAAGATGGATGAACAATATCAGTATATTTAAATGCCTCAAAACTTTTTACCTTGTGAGCTGCAACGATTGAGAATGGAAAACAATTCAGCCATTTGGTCCAACAAGATGGGACAATGACCATAAGCCTACAGTTTCAATGAATATTTTCAGAGAAATATTTCTTGATCGTCTCATTTCTCGACGCGGTAATATTAATGTTCCATCAAGGTCGCCTGACCTTAATAATCCATATTCATTTTTATTGAAGTCAATACTTTTTGTTAATCGTCCTCAAACTCAACGAGTTGAAAACCTCAATTACATGAGAAGATAAAGCTGATTAATAGACGAGTTTTAGAAATTGTAAAGCACAATTTCCGCGAGCGTTTGAGAGTGCGTTCAAAGGCGGGACAGGAATTTACTACATTTTATTTTTAAAAGTTAATAACAAAGAACTACATTATATAAATAATATATTAATTTGTTATAATTATCTATGTTATAATTATTAAATCTATGATAGTAATTTAAAATATGTTAGTACTGACTGCCGCACCCTTTATATGCTACACAATTTCACTAACCCAAAGCGTTTTATAGCAAATCTGTAGTCTACATAAAAGTCGCTGTACCTATATTGTATGTAATTGTTTATGTATGTTATATTGCAAGTTTCATCTATTCTCAGATAGTGAATCAAACAATATCTAAGAAATTTGAAGAAACTCCACATTTTTTTGAATCGAAGTGTGTAATAATTTGTCATCATCATCATCATCAGTTCCCAAAGTTTTTTTTATAAAAGACTGATACCCTCTTCTACCTATACTTTTAAACAGCATTCATTTGAAGTGATGATGACCTTGATATTCTTGTCAAATTTGATTACATAATAATTGTTGTTTTGCTAAAGATATGAAATTTGTTTAATTCGAAATATAAAAAACTGAATATATCTGATATTTGAAAAGTTTATACAAAAAAAGAGGCAGACATAATAAATAAATCAAGCTATAAATTAAAATACCGCTACAACAAAGCTTACAATGTAGTTATGTATGCAATGTGGTATTTCAGAGAATGTAATAAGTGAATTTCTGCAATATAATTGAAATAATTGATAATAATTGACAATAATTTGCTGAATAAGACACAGAATATCGAGTATTTTTGTTCCCTCGAAATTCCACCGTGTTGTTAATAACACTCGTTCTTTTTGAATATTTTAAAAATGAAAGGTATCCTACGTGACTGCGATTTGAGATAACAATTTTTCTTAGGGTTTCAGTTTAAATTATGTTAAAATATTTTTGTTGTTTAGTGTGTGCAATCATTTTCAGTATTACCAAGCCACACAGCGAATCACTATTACATAAAAAGGCAAGTAACACTAAACTTTTCAGAATGTTTCAAAGTATGTGTGTACCCATAAGGATTAGAGGAATACTTGGTGGTCCAGTCCATACAGACACTTTTGTAACTTTCTATTTAGCGAGTGACGTTTTTTAAAATGTTGTGTAATGTTGTAAGACCAAATTTTTTAATTACATGTGTGTGTCGAGCCAAAATAGCGGACGACCGGTTCCAATGCAATTTTCATGAAAATCAAATTTTTAAATGGGACAACTTGTAACTTTTTGCATATTTAGATTCTACTGGTCAAAATACATATGGTCCAACCCTCAGATATTATTTAAATTTTCAAAAAACATTTTTTTTTATTTTTGTTTTTAATCATAAAGTACTGCTATGGTGAAAATTGTCAAAAATTTTTATGCAAGCACCTGTGAAATATCATGTCTTCAAATACTGAGATTAAATGCAATTTATTATTTAAAAACAAATTAGATATCCTCTTCTTGGTAAAAGTTTAAAATATTTAGTGAAATAAGGTGCATATAAGGTGCGTATTATCTTTTTTGTAATTCAGGTTTCAGCGTTTTGGCAAATAGTCGGGAAAATAATTTTTTAAAAGATGTGCTTTATACTTATCTATGATAAGTTTTGTAAAATAAGTAGCAAAAAAATTTTCAGCGTTATTATTTTTCATGTAGTTTTATTAGTCGGTTTGGATAAAATTAGTAAAGAAACCCTCAAATTCTCATTTAGTCGACGTTTCGACAAAATTTATTGTCTTCCTCAGGACCACAACATATAACATATATTATATAATTATGTATAGATTCAAATAAATAAAGATGTAAAACATTTAAACACACAGTGTGACTCTTTTTTTATTTTATAGATAACAATAATTTAAAAAATTGAAAAAATTTAAAATTAAAAAGTTACATAAATACATAAAGTTACAAGTAACAAAATGAGGAATAAATATATTATTTAAAAGGTAAAAAAAATATTGTTGTTTAAATATAAAATAACAAAAAGTAATAAAATATTAGATTAGGAAATCACGCTTACCTAATGAGTAGAGCTGTCCGATGTGCCTGGAGTACAGCCACGGTCTTGCGCTGTCGTCACACGTGCCGATTTAGAAGTGATTTACGCTGCAGTTTTATTTGAAAGGTTAATGCGTGAGGTTGTACCTATAAATTATACATAATGTCAAACGCGCCAAAGGGTAAAAAACGACCGTACGCGGACACAGTGAATAAATTTATGCAAAATAATTTGTAAAGTTTGCAATCAAGACTTAATGTGCTGGCACAAAACAGATTGTCGTCGTCATATCAATACCGTGCAACATCAAAATAAAAAAATGGCATGCCTTTGACAACTCAGTTTATGTTTGATTTATTGTTAATGTTAATAGTCTGTAATATTCCGCTACACATACTGAATAAACAACCATTTCGGGAGTTTTGGAATAAATACAATCCCCAGGTGAACTTACCAAGTCGTACATCGTTATGTAGATATATTCCAGCTGTTCGTGAAGACATTGTAAATAGGATTAAATGTGGATTAAAAAATACACGGCTATGGTTATGTATTGACGAGACGACAGATTGTAAAAAAAATTCTATTTTAAATATTATAGTACGTGTACTGGACTCTCTTAAACCAACATTTCCACGGCTTTTTATTATGCTGAATATTTTCAACAAATAAAAGCTGTGATACTACAGTTCAACCCTAACGAGGCTGCAGCTATTAGGGAAAGCCAGACAAGCTTTCAAGGCGTTTCCCTTGAAACAGATTTAAAAAGTATTAATAACAATTATAGGGGACTACACGACGCAATAGAAAAATTGCAAAATAGTTCGTTGTCGTTAGTGGAATCGCTGCAAATAGTGGACGACGTAAAAACACAGCTACAGGCTATAAATGACGCAAAAAATAATCGCGTTAGTGAAAAATTCGAGAGTGTATTACAGAAAGATCCTGATTTTGGCAAATTAAGACAAATTTGTGATGGTGCATCTACAACTTCGTTAAGTGAGTTCACAGATTGTTTTACTTATGCCTGTATTACATCCGTAGATGTCGAACGGTCATTTTCAAAATACAAACATATTTTTTCACCAAAGCGAACATCGCTAACAGAGACAGCTGTAGAAACATACCTGATGCTATTATACTATAGATCTTCCCCACTTTGTGATGACGACAACCAAACTACTTCATAAATCTGTTTAAAAGGGTGAGTTTTATACAAATTTTTATAAAATGTAACATTATTGTTAAAATTTATTTCCATTTAATATACTTATTCAAGTATTATGATATGATGTAAACATATGAGTCATATGACGGCTCTGGCGGCCAGGTGACCTCGGACAGCTCTACTAATGAGGTCTTTGGTTTTCAGTCAACATAATCATAATCGTCAAATAAATAAATAACGTCGCTTATAATAAAAGGATTCTTGGATTAAACAATGACCATTGGGCAATAAATTAATGGTTTTTAACTAGTTTCAATGCAGATCGATATGAAAAGAGTGTAAAGGCAAAATAGAAATGAACCAATATATTAACAATGAAAGAACTATGCTAAAAAATTATTAGTAATTACAAAAAAAGACATACCGAATTGTTCTTATTTTCATATAAAAAGTTAGTAAAAAATGTATGCATATTTATAAACATCTATTATTGTAATAATTATACAGGGGCTATAATTTTACAAAGTTAACTATTAAGTTATTATATATTCTACTAAAATTTTCCCGTATCTGTTTTTTATTAACAGTATTATTGTGTTTGTTAATAAGTATCATCTCGCTAATCAATCGTTTTTTGTAGTTATGTTCATTGTCTAAAATGTTAACATTGTCGAAAATAAACTCGTGGTTTAACTCGAAATGATGAGCTGCTAGAGCAGTTTTTCCGTTTTTGCGAATGTGTACAAGGCCTTTCACAACAGATTAAAAGAATTCTAACGAATGAACATTCCAATTCTCAACGGTTCCACCTTATTCTGTAATTAGGACTTAATCTTGTTGGATATTGTATTAAAATAAATAAATATATAAGTACCAAGGAAGAAATTGTATGATAAAATAAAAATTAACAAAAAATATTTTTTGGAAATTAAAATAATATCTGAAGGTTAGACCATATGTGTTTTGACCAGTAGGATCAAAATATACAGGTTGTATTTAAAAATTTTACTTTAATGTAAATTGCATCGAAACCGAAATTTGGCCATTTTGTCTCTTTATATCACATAATTGGAACTTTTGTCTCATATAATTACAATAAATTTGAAAAAATCCATTAGCTGAATCAAAAGTTACAAAAGTGTCCATATGGGCTAGGCCACCCGGTATAGAGTCAATAGTAATTTTTACTACTTTTCGCATTCTTATCGTTATTATTATCTTGGACGTTTTTTCTTTGATATAAATTTATTTTATTTTATTATAATGTATTTTCAAATATAATAATTAAACGAATGACCTCAAACAAATACAGTTCCTCTAGGAGAAGAGAAAAAGGGATTTTTTAAAAATTCATTAAGCTTATTTGCTCTTTAATTTTCGGTTACTGTTTTCGGGTACTCTTCAATTTTCGAGAATTTTTGGTATAAACCACGTAAATATGTAATAATAGAACCTTACCTCCAAATGAACGATATTTAAAAAAAAATCATTGAACTGAGAAAATCCTCTCTCGTGAAAAAATACTTGTCAGTTAACGACAAAATAATAGCCATAAAACATCTCTTTTTTAACCCAGAGCAGATTTTGTTTGGCTTCGTGCCTGCGATTAGAATTACCTTAACTGTCCTGCATCACATTACCAGACATTGCTTTGCTAACACGAACAATAAAGTTATTGGAATTCATTGTCCAGTCAAGTTTTCCCTACGGCCTTTTGATTTAGTAATAGGTATTCTCTAATATTCTCCCAGTTATGGAAAAGTAAACCTACAGGTTTTGTTGTTATATATCTTGTTGATTTTATAACGATATCATAAATAAATGTTTCCTTTAGTGACATGATGGTATGTCATATTTTTCACGTCAATATCGGCCAATGCCAAAGTAATTATGGACAAACTTTGTTATTGATATTTTTTATACTTGTACATATGTTTCTAAATATTTGTTCAGTAAAATTCGAACACATTATATCCAATATATGAATACTCCTAGTTATTTATTCTGCATAATACATTTTATATTGCATAAAGGGGGAATGGAGATACCAATGGTGAAAGCATTATTTGAAATTTAAATAATAAAGTATTTTCAAGTAAAACTAATAATAGCATAGATGAAATATACATAGATAGTTACTTCTTATGTAAATATTTACCGCTCAAAAATAAGGACGAAAACATTTCCATATCGTTGGAAGTCAGTGTCCATTTAGGATTTTTCTACCTTCGAAACTGTGAATACGTTATTATGAACCATTTGTACGCATTTATTCTTTTAAAATTAACGCTATCTTATAAATAAGCCGTTGCTCGTTTCAATATAAAAATTTGGTTGAGTCGTAAATATTTACATAAGAAATAACTATCCGTGTATATTTAATCTATGTAATATTATAGTTGGCCGTTACCGATAACAAATACTCACTTAACCAACGTTTTATTTCGTGAGTGAGTTTGTGTCTGCATTATGGTTGTTCTTAAAACGCTAATATTCTTGGCTTTTTTTTAACGATTTATATTAACGTTGTGGCGAAGTTTAGCACATTGCTATTCTCCAACACTCAACCAGGACAGACACACACACAACAATCATTCCTGGCGACATTTGCCCGATTCCGCAGCTGAAACTCGAACTCAGGAGATAGACAGTGGCTATTCGTGTTCTGCCACACAGCAACGCACTAACCAATAGTGCTACCGTTTCGATATTTTAAAAACATCACTGTATATCTATACCACAGCAAGAATTCGAACCTGGGACTCCTTGATCTCAAACCTAATGTATAATCACTGAGCGACTGAGCCGATTTTGGACGAGAGGGATGGAGCAGGACTATTGCTCTTTACCTCTGGTGCATCTCTATAGACCTGGACTCCTCAAATGCGGATGGTGTGCGCAATTTCGACGGAGAGGCAAATGTCGCACTACGTCCTAGTGGTTGAAATGTTTGAGGTTTGACTTCCAAATTGTAAGGCATCGAATACCGTCATAGTCCTTGGCTCATCGGGAAAGATGAACTGTAATGCACAGAACACAGCACAGTTTTTGTGCTTGTGGGACAGTCGGCCTCCCCGGCAGTAGCGGAGATTTGATAAGAAGGGTGGGGATGTCATGTCCCTTCTAGAGGATCCTCTGCTTCTTCTTCTTCTTGGCTGAAACAGACAAAATCGAGTTAGTTTGCTCACCGATTGCCCAGGATCTGTAGTAGCGTCAGTTTCTGAGACTCAAAGCGGCTGCTGAATGGTAGTCTATTGCCTGTTTGTCTGACTAGTGGGTTGCCGTGGTCTATGGTGAACGAGAAAAGCTTCTTTTTCCGATCTTGTAACAAAAACTTTATTCATATTGCGTTACATTGTTTTGTTTACTAATACTACTACCATGAAAAATACCATCTATTTTCTTATTTTTTGTTATTATCTACAATTATATTAATATTTCTAATGATTCCGTTAACCTAGAGTGAACTGAGTGTATACACTTTTTGCTCCTTAGTGCATAGAATAGATTTTAGTGAAACGATGCTGACAAGTGATGGGCCGAGGGTTCGATAGAACGGAAATTAGTTTGGAAGAGATTGTAATGGTGGGCTTCATTGAAGTAAGTATAAGCAAAACTGTCCGATGACAAACTGTAAACCAGTGCTCCTTTAAATTTTTTCTCTCTTTAAAATGTTAAAGTAAGCGTAGCATAATATTTCTCTTCAAGAATACATTTTTTATTGTAAAATATCATCTTTTATATTGTATATAGTAAAATTGAATTTATTACAGTTGTTGAATTTTAGCGTTTGTTTGATTCTTTGGCTCCTGCACAGTATATACAAGAATATTAATTTTTCCTCTATCTATTTAGCATATAATTTTGGAAGTTTAACTTTTGATATTTTTTTTATATAAAAAATATCTGGCGCCCCTGGTAAATTGTTGGTGACAACCTAACTCAACTCTATCAGATTTTCCCCCACGAATTCGCGATCCGCGCTCCTGAGCTGCTAGAGCTACATATAACCGATACATTTCACAAAAAGCCAATATTTGTGGAAGTGTCGTTATAATCGGGATCACCTCTGTGACCGGCGTATACTCCAGGTCCCTGAAGATGTAGATATTTCTCACAAACCATGGTGCATCCACAACACACCTGAGTCCCAAGTTCTCCACGGTCCTGAGTGCCAGGTTTTCCACGGCTTGGATCTTTTTATGTGAATTATGGCAGAGTATTCCCAGGCTACGGAGACGTACGTCAGCTCTAGCTGAAGCATGGTCCTGATAACCGTGAAATTGTTTCTTAAGTTGAGCCAGCTGTCTTTGCCCATCATCGGGTAGATTTTTGATCATGTCAACTTGGCTTTCTTGACTACGTTTCGATGTTCGCTCCTAGAAAAATGTTAGGCAATACTAGACTAACTTGTTCTACTGCATTTGAAGTGGGACATAATAATATTAATGCTTTTTAAACATAGTTGTAATTTATCTCACTATTTGCCAATCATGCCTTTAATTACAGTCCTTAACTAATTTCGTAAATCCCGGATCATCAGTTTATTTAATTTCTTTTGTTGAAGTTGCCAGTGAATAAATAGCTACATATTAATACGTTTTAAAACACATTAGGTTTGTTCCAACAGACAATTCGGAACAGTTTTGTATTTATATTCTTGTCCAATTGGTCAAGTTGACTAACACAAACAATTCTTTTGAACCAACCAAGTTAATTCATATTCTGAACAGGTCCGAATTGACTAATGGTGCATCCCTACTATCAGACCTACATTTTATGTATTCAAAAATCATATTAAGTTCACGGGTAAGTTGGGGTTTATACATTCTTGTTCTTTAGTTATAAAAAAATCAAAAACAGGAGGCAAGAGGTTCCACGAATTACATAATGGTTATTTGTATAACAAGGGAGTTAAGTGTAATATTTCATCCCGCTGATGAAGTAATTATCGAAGGGATGAAATGTCACTTTCCTCCCATGTTATACCTATGATTTTTTCTACGACTTCCAATATAAAAAACGGGTGAAAGGGAAATTATATTTCTTTAATATACTCGTATATTGGCATTATAACAGTTTTAATAGTAATTTGAATAGTAAGACGTAGAATATTAAAATATTTCATCCCGCTGATGAAGTAATCATCGAAGGGATGAAATGTCACTTTCCTCCCATGTTATACCTATGATTTTTTCTACGACTTCCAATATAAAAAACGGGTGAAAGGGAAATTATATTTCTTTAATATACTCGTATATTAGCATCATAACAGTTTTAATAGTAATTTGAATAGTAAGACGTAGAATATTAATTTCAAAGATTGTTGTCATAGTGATAAAACATAATAAATCATAACAAAAATTTAAATGTTAGTTATAATTGTGTTCCCAAAATGAGCTGCATTGTTTAAAATTTTTAACCACAACAGTCTATAATTTATATTAATATTATTAAGTTCCGCTAAGATTTATAATTACCCGTTTTATTAGGCCTTTCATAAACAATTAACTGTCCAATTGGTTAAATTTTATGGTGCCTGTCGGCTACTCAGTAATTCTGGTGAGTTCGTAGGTCAGGTCAGTTATTATATGTTGATAAATATTATCAAATGGGCTTTTAGCTTTATTTATCAACAAGATGTGAAATGCAGATTACTGTAGTTTAAATAAAGTATCGCTTATGGTATATATGTTTCAGAAAAAAATTTTTTGTGAAATTTAGAGTGTTAGTAGATTCCAGTAACAAATTTTTTGATACGGTATAAATCACGTTAAAAGACAAGATACATAAGTTAAGTGAGCGCCATGTTATCAATAAAAATATTAATAACCATAGCTACAGTTATCAATGCAACACACTTTCTAGAAACTTATTGCAGTGGCCTTTTGTACAATGTGAGAACACAAACCCTTCCCTCTTTGAAAAATAAAAACAGAAAATTTAGAAAAAAACAAATATTTTACAATTAATTAAAAATTGTACCTGTAATAGGTATAACAATAGTACATGTCAGGGACAAAAGTATTCGTACAGTAAGTCCAGGGGAAGATAATGTTCTACGATTATAAGAAAAATGCATTAAACAAACTTTCGAATGTGCTCTGTAGAACACTTATATTTGTAGATAACAGATATATAACAACAGGATCTCAAGTAAAAGTGTGGAGAAATCCCAATACTGCACTCGATCAACAAAATATTCAGCCTACTGTAAAATACGGAGGAAAGAGCGTAATGGTATGGGGTTGTATAGCGTCTTCGGAGGTTGGGGAATTAGTAATAGTAGAAAAAATAATGGATAAATATCTATATTTAAATATTTTAAAAGAGAATTTACAGAAACGTGTGGAAAAGTTGGATCTTGGGGCAACATATTACTTCCAGCAAGACAATGACCCCAAGCACACTGGCTATATAGTGCGCCAGTGGATACTATATAATGTCCCATACACTTTAAAAACACCTCCCCAATCCTCCGACGTCAACCCTATCGAGCAAGTCTGGCATGAACTAGAAAAGGGTCTCCACAATCACAAAATTACATCCATGGAAGGGTTAAAAAAAGCGTTAAAAGAAGAATGGTCAAAAATCTTTCCCGAAATATTGCGCAAGTTGGTACATTCGATGCCACGAAGACTCCAAGAGATTATTAAACACAAAGACCTTCATACGAGGTATTAAAACACATGCATCATTTAATTAGACTTTATTATAAGCAACTGTACGAATACTTTTGTCCCTACAAAACGAATACACATTTTGATTTTTTTTATTTACTATATGTTTTTTAGTTTTTACTACCTGTTGTTATATATCTGTTATCTACAAATATAAGTGTTCTACAGAGCACATTCGAAAGTTTGTTTAATGCGTTTTTCTTATAATCGTAAACATTATCTTCCCCTGGACTTACTGTACGAATACTTTTGTCCCTGACTGTAAATTACAGTGACAAATTACTTACAAAAAATATGTTTTAATAAAATTCGCATGATGTGCCAAAAAAATTACATTCAACAAAAAACAAAAAAACAAAACTGTTAAGCAGAACAAAACAATTCAAATTGTATTTTTGCCTTCACCCCGCAACTACCCCAACATTTACAAAAATTTACTTTGACTGGTACGATGAATGATTGTTAAGACCTGGCAAGTTCTAAATACCACCGACAGACAGACAGTACCTTATTCAATCCTAGGTTGATGAAATGTCTCCAGTTTGATCTCCTGGTTCCTTCTCGAACTATATCTCGGCAGACAGCGTTCTGGTGAGGATATATGAGATACAGACTCCTAGGGAAACAACAGCTACTGCTAGTCTAAATTGTGATTCCAATGAGCAATTAATTTCCCTATCTGGTGGGATCTATGGATGAACCTTCTTCTCGGTCTCGTGCATAAACGAAAAATTACAGGTCAAAATTTATAGTAAGAAATACAGAAAATAGGTGAAGTTACGGTTGAACAAAAAAAAAAAATGCAATAAGGCAAAAAATAGGCTTCTGTGCATAAGCAGTAACTGAAATCAACTGATGGAATTAGTTAAAACTAATTACAACTCGGTTAATTTTCTAGACGAGAAAATTACCGACAGATGAAAACAACTTAACGAAATGGGTTGGAGTTATACAACGAAGTTATAATATTTTTCTTGATAAGAAAAATAGTTGAATAAGAGAAAAAATAGCTGAAAAGATAATTAATAAAAAAATTACTCAGCGTGTAAGTAATAAATTCTAATTTAATTAATTCAATTTAATAATGAATTTAAAGTAAGAAAAAAAAACGATATGATCATTCTTAAGAATTACAATATTAATTAGTTTTTAAAAATAAATATATACGTTTATCCAAAGGAAAAAATACCCGACACTGAATTTTGAGGCACAATCTAATAAAATATGCTTTTAAACAAATATAAGAGAAAAAAATATGACTTTTACAACTGAAATATAATGATTTTTTTTCCAATGTCAGACAGTGTAACAGTATAACAGGAAGCAAAAAAAATACTTTACTTTTTAGATAAATTATATTAATTTTCACAGATGCGGAAATGATTAATTTAGTATTTAAATAATTTGTATTAAGTTTCACAGAAAAAAGAAAAGAGATAAATAATCTTTTTAATCAATTTTCAGTAATAAATTCTATTAATTTCCACAGAAAAGATAAGTGGTGTTTGTGTGACTTTAAGTTATAAACGTTATTTACGGTAACTATCGGCACAGTGTAATAAACTTTAATGAATCAAGTCAAACGTCTTCAATACGTTAATACTAGCCAAAAATCTAGGCAACAACCCTTAAGAATCCGTAAATTCAAAATATGTAGCTTTGTAAAGATAAAGAAAAATGAAATTAACTGACATCAAAATAGACAGAGTTTTTCAGTCTCTGCGAGACTACGTGTTCTCCAGCAGGAAGAAAAAAAGCACTCGAGTCCAAGAGGTAAGTGAGGGTAGCAAATTAGCAATAAAAATGCTAATTAACAAGGTACTATAAGATAATTACTAATTACTTAAGATAAACGATATAAATTTCATCTATAGAGCTAGTAAGGCACTCCAAACTCAAGAATTTAGTTGAATGTAAAGGACGCGCAAATATGGCGACTAGCCCACGGACTTTACGCTAAACTAATATAGCTCCATAAAATCGATATTAAAACCTAGATAAGGAAATAAATAACTTGTTAAGAACATAAGAATGTCCTACATGGTCTAATAGTTTAAAATGACATTGTTAAATATTTTAAATTAATAATTTAACGGAAATGCTATGCTACTATCACCTTCCTACTCGAAGAACACCCACAGAGTAGAGATGGGCGATATTTAACAGTAGGTGATTTTTCACTGTGAATGTGCACTCACAGTCAGTCACTGTGACTCAACTACCACCAAAACAGTGACTGTGAATTTTACACATTCAATAACGCAGTCACAGATTAACCTGTGACGCAGTATCGGTATAGTATACAATACTGTGCAAAATCGTTGCCGCAGCCAGAAGGCCAATCGCAGTGTAGGTCGCAGATCGCACTGGGACTTTGGTCACAGGTAGTATTCTCAGTCGCAATAATCACGGCTCAAGCTTTGGTACACTCCGCTATACGCTGCGATTGCTCCGAAGTTGTGATCACAGTCACAGGTTACAATCACTGTGATTTAGAAATCACAGTAGCAGTTCACGGTGTGATTTAAAAACCACCATTTAGCCCATCACTACCACAGAGTCTAGTTTTCGCCCGCGCCCTCATCAAGTGATTGACTCGCGCATGAACGAAAGTCAGGGCATTTCAATTAAAACACCAGACAAATTATGGTTACGACCTTGCTGGTCGTAACCATAATTTGTTAAAATTATTGCTACAAATTAATAAATCATTATGATACCTTACAATGAAATACTTATCTTAATTTTGACGTCTATTTTGACATTTTAGGCAGATATTGAGATTTCTAGATAACTATGTAATAGTCAAAAATTAGGTAAAAAAATATTTTCATCTTTAGTGAGGAAAGCTACTTTTGCTTTCCTATTTTCTACCCGCATTTGAGGGAGGAAAATATTACTTTCTGCAGAGGTCGTAGAAAAAACAATTTTGTACATATTTATTATCTATACGTACTTACATGTGTATACAGGGTAATCTAAGGTAAACTTTGCAGAGGCTGTTAGGTAATCAAAAAATTTCTTGAGAGAAAACACAAGTAAGTTATTATAGACTCTAAACATGCTTATCCTAGAAACCAAAATTGAAAATTAATCATGCGATATGAGATTTCAACGAAAATAATTGATCTTGATGTTATTTTACGAGAAATAATTTTAAGTCTAAATTTTGCTTCAAAAGTGACATCAAACAAGTTTGGGGTACAAACATCTCGTCAACCCTTAAAACTACCCTACATAGCAAATTAACATTAATAAAATTGCGTCAAGCAATTAGATTACGAAAAGATTATTTCTTTAGGTCAGCATATCGGACACATAGCTGATATTACAACATTAAGTGCGTGTAGTTCCCTTGTTATACATATTTTAAAACAACTAGAAATTTATTGATAAACGTTATAATGCAAATATGTTCATAATTTACAGTAATTTTCTCACAAACCATGAAAGTTTGCCTTTGATATTGTCATACATTTTGACGTTTTCAGTTTTCTTTTTATTTTTATAATTTGTCGAAATCCTAGAAATAAATGATGATGAATAATAAATAACATATTTATATGACGGGGGGGGGGGGGGGGGGGGGGGGGGGGGGGGGGGGGGGGGGGGGGGGGGGGGGGGGGGGGGGGGGGGGGGGGGGGGGGGGGGGGGGGAGAGGGGGGGGGGGGGGGGGGGGGGGGGGGGGGGGGGGGGGGGGGGGGGGGGGGGGGGGGGGGGGGGGGGGGGGGGGGGGGGGGGGGGGGGGGGGGGGGGGGGGGGGGGGGGGGGGGGAGGAGGGGGGGGGGGGAGAAAGGGGGGGGGGGGGGAGGGGGGGGGGGGGGGGGGGGGGGGGGGGGGGGGGGGGGGGGGAGGGGGGGGGGGGGGGGGGGGGGGGGGGGGGGGGGGAAGGGGGGGGGGGGGGGGGGGGGGGGGGGGGGGGGGGGGGGGGCAAAAAAAAAGGATTTTTTTTTTTTTTTTTTTTGGGGGGGGGGGGGGGGGGGGAGGGGGGGGGGGGGCGGGGGAGGGGGGGGAAAACTTGAGTTTTTATATGTGTGGATATAAAAAATACATGTTTTCATTAAATTTTTTTATTACAATAATTGTTACGTAAATAGCTTAGGTGCAGTATATCAAGGAAAAAGTAATAGATTTTAGAAAAGTGCAATACCTAATTTGAAAATATTCATATAATTTGAATAATAACCTTATTAATAAATTTATTTTGTTGGGAGAGATACAGAATAATTAACAAATTATGCTTTTAATAGTACTTAACATAATAACATCTAGGACAATATTTCCATATTAAAAACATTTAACGTAAATCATGTCTTGATATTAATACTGGTTATAGTGAATAATCACTCCATTATTCCTTGCCCTATATGGTTCCGTAAATCATTAAAAAAAATATTAAAATATAGTAAGTCTCTAAAATGCGTGACCAAACTCAAAATATGAAAAAAATCTCGTATAAAATATATTTCCTAGAATGTCATTAAAAAAAAAACGAATAATTAAAATTATTGGGTGAATTATTGTGAAATTTGGGATGGAGATATTCGTTTTCGATAAATGTACTTTCAATTGCGGCATTAAACAGAAAGAATCAAGCCACAAAAATAAAAACAAATTGATTTTAATGAATGTAAGTGGAATATACCGTAAATAAAATTTTATTTTTCAATTGATTTGCAGTATAATCTAACCTGTAAACATTTTCCTTACAAAAAGTTAATATTGTAGTTTAAATATTGTAATTTTAGTATAGCAAAAATTTGGGGGATATTTCTTGATTTGTAACAAAGTTGTTGCTGTTTAATGTCCAATTGTTGCTCTACTAAACGACGTAGAAACAGGATTATGTAATTGTGGGAAAAATAATTTTCAAAAAATGTTCTTATATACATGGCATTTTATTTAAAAAAATGTTACTTGACCCTGTAGAACCATCTTAGCTCACTCTGAATATTCAAAAACAATTTCCAGTTTTAGACTTTTTTATCTAATTTACTTATGTTTTTAAATCAAGTTTCTAGCTTTCATAGAACTCGAGATATCGAAGTCGGACGTACATTGTTCCACTCTGTATAGTAGCTTTGCTTATTTGAATTATTCCAAATAAATTTAGCAGCTTTAGTTAATACCAATAAGAACATTTCTGTGTATATGCGACTTCATGTTGAGCGATTTTCTAATTGCTAGAGGGGAGGTTGAATATATAGGATAAATTCTTCAGATGTGTTATTTATTATCAATCTTATTTGGGCATATTGAAGAAGCAGATCATATCGCATTACCAGTTCAATAGCAACTGTATCAGTTCAATACATGATTTTACATGTCATAATCTTACATAATTTATGGAGCTTTATCCAATAGCTATTTTTACCAAAGGGATATGTTTTACCGTTCTTGATTTACGATCCTGACCAGATAGTGTATTGTCACACCTTAATAACTTTTACAAGGACAATGCAACCGACATTTTTTAACATACTTTCCAAAGGCAAGAAACGCAAATGTCTAATACCGTTGCAATTCTTTGTGTCATAATGGGAAAGCGATTAGCAAAACGACGTACTGTACCACTGTTTTGACATTGGAAATATCATCACATATTAGCTCTCATACAACGCGTATTAAAATAATACGCCGAAGTATTTTATTGATTCTGTGAAACACAGTGCGTGTGGCATTTCTCATTTATAAGATATGTAGATTCGCCAAAGACATCAAAACGAAATGGAATGTTAAAAAAGGAGTATCGCTTAATTTACCCAATGAATCTTATATGCTATTACGCTGAATTCATCTGACAAAAAAAAACAATTCTATAGCTGTTGGTGTCCAAGATGAAGGCTTCATGGCAAGCCTACTAGGTAAACTTACGCTGTAATCCCAATACCCCCGATAATTTGGATGAGGGAATTTAGTTTTATTTTTAAAACTTCCTTTCGTATTTAAACTTATACATTAGATGTATTTCTTCGTTTTTTATTTGCATTGCCACTTGTTCGAATGTTGAGTATTTTCATAAGAGTATGAGAATATACCTGATGTAACAGGATCATCGTACACCCCCTTTACTCCTTTAGTTTTGAAGATAATTGATTGAAATTTGTGATATCCTAAATACATAATAAGCTGCACTTTTTGACATGCAAATGATTTTCTTTTCGCTTCCGATTTCGCCGGAAGTGACACTAACTTTCGATCTTTAAATGGAACACTCTGTATATTATTACATTTTTGAATTGTGCATAATTTTCTGCATCCAACGATACTAAATAAGTGATATTTCAAATGTCACTATTTTTCATGATATAATTTTTAGTTTTCCATTTATGTGTGCCATGACGGTTGTAACGGCGGTTGCGTACGCAATATTTCTTAAATGACACCAAACAAAAAATCAAGGGGTGTTAAATCAGGTGACCTCGGAGGCCACCTCACAGGATCATTCGTCGAAATTACGATTTCTCCGAATCTCCGTTAAAGATAATCAATTACTATCCTTGAGTTATGGGGAGCGGTGCCATCTTGTTGGAAATACATTCCCTGTCGTAAAAGAAAAGGTTATTCAACTAAACTGTCCTTAATTTCATTTTGCAGAAATCCCAAGGATCTGGCACCAGTCAGGGGTCCGTCAAATATTATTGAACCAATGATTCTACTTTCGATTATTCCAAACCAAACATTGAAACCGAACCGCACTTGAAAGTTGCCCTCCCGTAATAAATTTTGATTTTCTTGTGACTAATATTTTGTATTTTATCGGTTAAATAATCCCAAATTTGTAAACCTAGACTCGTCCGAAAATAAAATCGTTCCCAAAAAATCATTGTTTGGCTGCACGTTATTCTGCAAAATCCAATTGCAATATTTCATCCTACGTTCGTAATCATTTTCGTACAAGTGTTGGTGCAATTGGTATTTAAAAGATTTATAGTGGTATTTGTGCAAAACTGGGCTTACTGTTTGGTGACTGGTTTCCAATTCAAATCCAATTTGCCTTAAAGAAGCAGTCTTATCAACTTCTACTCGAGCTAAAACATTAATTTCCGTTCCTTCGTCAAGAATGAAATTTTCTTCGGGATCACTTCGGAATTGATTTTGAAGACGATTAAAATAATTTCTCGCTGGACATTGTCTAATCAGGATATCGTTCGGCAAAAAGGTTTTTAGCGGTAACGGCATTTTTTCTACATTCCTCATAAATAATTAACATGTCCACTTTTTCATCTCTTTTATAAATTTGCGGCATTTTTTACACAATTAACAAGAATTTTAAACAATTTTTAAAGACACAATAAAAACACCGGTAAACCAACAAATGTTTGACAAGCTAAATATTTCATTGTTTTCAAAGCCACCTTAGTTAGTTACTTCTTTACATTTAATTAGAACAAAATTGTGTTTCCTTATATTCTTTTAGCTGTAATTTTGTTTGTATTTATCGCACATTTTAATACGAGATATGAATAAATTCCTTAATAATAATAGTACTATTAGTACTATTAAATACAATGGTACCAATATGGTTCCATTTGAAAAAAATGAGTTTTGTGCCAAAAACCATTTTGATAAAGTTTGTTTGCTCATAAATCACGTGATTTAGTATTTTCTATGTGATTTAGATTTTTCTAGCATTACATGGGTCATTTAGAATAAATCGGAACCGTCATGGCTCACTTAAATTGAAAACTAAAAATTATATTATATAAAATACTTATGTTTGAAATGTCACTTATTTGGTATCGTTGGATTCAGAAAATTATGCATAATTGTAATAATGTAATAATATATAGGGTGTTCCATTTAAAAATCGAAAATTAGTGTCACTTCCGGCGAAACCGGAAGTGAAAGAAAATCACTTGTATGTCAAAACGTGCCGATTATTATGTATATAGGATATTCCAAATTTCTATCAATTATCTTCAAAACTAAAGGAGAAAAGGGGGTGTACCATGATCCTCTTACCCAGTATGTAGGAATATTTCGTATTTTCAATTTTCTAATGTTCCCAACCAATTTTGTTGTAATCGACCATAACATAAAGAGTTAAGTATTACAAAGATTTCTGTGTCATATGGCGGAAAAATGTATTAACTAATACGCTACTTTACCAATGTATTTCAATTTTTTAAACAGGTATACAATGGTAAAGCAATCTACTCAATTTTTTTTTAAATAACAATTCCAAAATTTTACTTTCACCCAATCCATAAAGCTGTTTTATGAATTTGTTTCAAAGTAAAATAAATTTGCTGAAAAATGCTTGAGCAGCATATGTTTGAGTTTTAAACTTCATTTTCTCAAAACATTATTTTGCCATAGTAGGATACTCATTTTGAAAAGTATGTAATACATGTTTAAGCTTCTGTATTGTATGTATATTCATATTAAATCTAGATTCAAAATACAAGCCGGATGAGAAAATACTATTATTTTTCAACAAAAAAATTTGTTTCTTTCCGTCAATATCACATGATCCACCGATGAAATTAAAAAAAAAATCAATGCCGTTTTTCAGGCTAAAATTAGCTAGTCTTTACTGTTAGAAGATATATGTATGTGTAGTGGAAATTCCAATTTTAAAAAGATAAACTAAGTGCTAGAAACTTGACAAGTTCCTGATTATTTTGTTGGTTAATGTCTATATTAAATAGAAGAAGAAAAAGGAATATTTATGTAATCTAATATGTTTAAAATATATTATGCAGGTTCTATTTGTCAAATATTTGGTGTACATCCTAAATGAATATTATTTGATCGTCTACTTCTGTTTTAAAATCATCTCAAGCAATGGACAGCCCTTAAATACATAAATTGCGTATTTCAACATTTTATGCACCCCTAGACCGTCCAGACTGAGACAAGCTTACGGCAGTTTTATGATCGTTTTCACCCTACCAGGCACTAAAATGACGTCACTCTACGAAACTCAAAAAAAATGTCATAAAAGTTGTCGCATATGAATTGAGAATTACTAGTAGAAAATATGAATTATGACCGTTAATGTTGTTCATGATGTAGCTAAAGAAACTTAAAACTTCCCCTAGTTTAGGTCGTAAAACTAGAAAATAAAATATAATACAAGCATTACAGCCATTGTCTTAATATGTCGTGTCGTGTATTACAAGTTGAAACTGATGTCAGTTCGTTTTAAGACCGAAAAGGGAGATGTCGTTCTCGTCCAGGGAACAATATGGTCAAAATGTTATCAACATTTCGATTTACTTCTGAGTTTTACTACTACAGAAAATTTTCTTTTACGAAGATGGTTTTATTTATAATAAAGTTAATAGTAATTATTAGATATACATATTCCGAATTTATACTGATTTTCTTTACTATTGCGATGAATTATAACAGTGAGGATAATTTACATATGCTCAATTAATTTTAATACTGAACAATTCATAGAATGCTTTTTCAAGTTGAACAAACCTTTATAATTTAAGTAAATTTTGTTATATCGTAGAAAACAGTAGACAACTTCCTATTGTAATGGTAATGGTGGGGGAGGCTGACACCTGGCAAATAGGCCGCAGACGGTCCCTTTTTACCAACCCCCTGCTGTCCCCTCAGCCATGTGCTACTCTTATTCCCTCGTCGAATATTTCCAACCCTCTAATGAAGGTCAGGATTTAACTCATTGCGAGGAAGCTCATCTCCTCCCGTAAAAGCGCTTCAGAACCGAAGTTACTATGTCTCAAGCATCCAAACACCTCACACTGTCCCAGGAAATGGTATGATATTTCTTCACCACACCCGCATCCTGGACATGTAGAGTCTTCCTCAATACCTATCAATGATAGATGCCTCCTAAGTCTGCAATGGCCTGTCAGAACTCCGATTAAAATATTCAGAATATTCCGACTCCGACACAGTAACCAGACCGATCTCAATTTTTTCGGCCCCGACACAAAATTTCGAGTTTGCCTGCAGACCCTGTTGGTCTTCCAATGCTTCCTCAGTGTCTCGTTGGCCCACTCATTGAGGGCCGTTTTGACTTGCCTTCTTGGGCCTGAGCCTTTGTTAGGCATTATAAGTAATGCCTAACAAAAGCTCAGGACCAAGAGAGGGTTTCTCGGCTCCAAGTCTAGCCAATTCATCGTCCTTTTCGTTACCTGGAACTCAGGTATGTCCCGGGACCCACACCAGTCTCACTTGTTTATGCCTGGCAAGATCTTCTAGGCCATCCCCGCAATCCTGAACAAGAACTGATCTCGTCCAGGGGGAGCACACCGCTTTTAGAGCAGCCTGGCTATCGGAGCAGATGTATACCATCTGTTTCGCCCCGTTTCTAACCTCAGCCTTACGCACCACTGCTAGGATGACGTAAACCTCTGCCTGGAAGACCGTGGTGTACGAACCTAAAGCAAAGCTCTCCTGCACTCGTTTGCCTTCCAGATATATTCCCCCCCCGGAGGACGGTCTAGTGGCCACCCGAGATCCGTCTGTGTAACACACCAGAGAGTCCGTGGGAAAGCCAATTCTCCCTTCAGTCCACTCCTCCTAACTGGGAAGAGTGAGAGTATATTTCATTTCCACCCTTAGCTGATCTTTCGTTTCTCTCACTTTTAGGACAGAGATGGGAATTTTCATCTCCGCCAGTCCAGCAACTGATGCGTGGCCTTCAGTTCTACCTGGACACTGCTAGCTCCTAGAATCCGATTGTAACTTTTAATCATTATTATTATCGTGAATAAGAATAGATTCGTAGTATCATAATGTAAAATGTCGTAGTGCAGTTGTGATTGATTTTCTAATGAAAGCAACACTACCCTCCTAAAACAAAAGATCCTATTTACAAATTTGAAAAATATCAGTTTATGGATTCTATGGATTCCTGCTATCTTTCTTCATATGTTTCTTAAAGCTAGAATCCCCATCTGCAATTTTAAAACCTTAATCATTAACATCAAGAATAAAATAGTGTATATCATGAAAGAAAAACATATTAAAACTTAAATAACTCCGTAATATTGTCAGATTGCACCTTTTGTTTTAGGAGGAGAATACAAAAGTTAAAAATTTTTTGGAATGTTTAGAAAATTTCAACTACCAAAAATTTTAGTACTTTAGTTTATATACCGGTATACTTATCATTGGTTTGAAGCTGACCTCGTAAAAAACTTCATAGGATAAAAAAAAAACTTTCAATATAAACAAGATACAGGGAGATTTAAAGATTACTACAAAATGGAAAAGAAAAATTAAAAATGCGAAAACAAAAAAAGAGAGCTATCTATAATCTACTACCATTGAATTTGTCTCAAAAAAAGTGAGTCAGTTGATGTGTTATCAGTAAATGCTTGACATTGACCGTATTACCAACATTATGATTTATAGATTTTTTTTTTTGAGATAAGTACACGTGCTGTTCCTTAATTTCGCCGCATTTATGCGATTTAGTGTGATTTATTTCAGAAATTTGTTTTATTTTAAAAAACTGATCAGTTCTTGTAAGGAATGTTGCTTTATTAAGCAAGAGTGTGTAATATGACATACAAATAACTTAACCAAAACTCGCGAAAATGTCCGTGATTATTCCGTATTGCAAGATGGACTGTACGTAAGCAAAGTAAGATATTCATAAAGTATTAACTGATAATGATCTCGAAGGTGCCTTATGGTGTAAATGCCCGTGTTATTGAATAAAATACTGCCTCCTCAGTTTGGTGTAAATTCAAAAAGTTTTGTGGAATGGAAATATCCCTATACATGGGGGACAGTTTTGCTCATGTTCAACGCAAAAACAAAAACACTAGCTAGAGAACAAGTTTAAATTATGTCCATAAATGGTTCGGCAGTGTGTGAAATAACTTTTTTCACTGTAGAAATAGGAATTTCTTCAAGTAGTAAAAATATAGACTTGTATATTTTAATAATTTCGATAGGATTCACAGGATTAAAATACATATTACATATATATTGGCTGTTTCTAATTAATTGGTTTTCAAGAAGATCGATCAATATATCTGATCAAAGCTGGTGAAATATAATAAATTAAATTTTTTCTCCAACTTGATACTGATAATATATTTGAAACTGTGAAGACAAAAATGAGAAAATATATTAATATACATATGTAACGAAATTGCAAGCCATTTCATTCCAGTTTGTTGTGTTCCACGATGAATTAAGTTTCACCCAGTCTAGTTTAGATGGCGCCACTGATTTCTACTGGAACATTTTGTTTTACAGATTTTTATACTAAATATCCATCTATCTTTATTGCTCATACTCTACTCTCAAATGTCTGTCTCTTTCCAAACTATAATCGAGTTTAGGTAGCAGAATACTACGATGCTACTTTCTTCTTTCTAGTGCAGCGTTCAGATGGAAATGATCTCTAATTCTGCGGTCTGGTAAAATTTATATGTTTTCTGATATTATCTTGTGATTTCATGCTCATCATTATTTAAAAGTTGCTATATTGATTTAAAGTACCTTTGAGGTAATTTTCATAATAATATTTTTCCGTAATTATCTTAATATACGCCTTGGGTGAATTTGCTTTTCGGTGATAAGTTCACCTTGGTTGTTCTTTGGAACAGCCATCATTAATATTGATTAGTATCAATTTATCGTGCCTTGCTGGCGATTTATCTAATATCCCTTTGATATTGTAATAATTTCTTGTGTTAATTTAAACTAACTTTCGTTTCGGTTATTGTAAATTTTAGATTTACTCGGCAACGGATGTCGCCATTTTGTATCGTAGTTAGTTGTTTTCTGTCTTTGTCTCTTGATGTTTTAGGTCACTTAGCTACGTTGGTAGCGCTCTAAACAGTGGTGACTGGTAACATTTGGAGATTGGTACACCTGGTTGGACCAAACCTATTTGTTTATAACCTTTGTGAAAATTATCTAATTTGGTGCATTTGTTTTGTGGTGGATTATTTTATACCAGTGCATATAATTATCAACCAGACCTCAGTAACGTAAGGTTTTTTCTAAATTTAAAATATCGAATGCTCACTTGAACGTTTACTTAGTATTTAATCAGGAACGCAGCTCTAGTGGAGCCTTGCCTAGTTCCCTGGCAAAGATACTTGCCTAGTTATCTGGCAATTGATTAACTTTTGATTATCTACAGTAAACATATAGTCAAGTTATATATCTTTATTTAATTTTATCTGCAATTCCTTAGAACCTCTCTCCCGAGGAACTAATAAATAATTTAATTTAACGTTACCTTCAAGTTGAAAACTATCATATTGTTTTATATTTAGCAAATATTTATTTACATTATCTTTCTAGTTGTCTGTCTATATACAGACATTCTAAATTCTATTTTCTTGAAGATTAACTTCTTTTAGTACAAAAATATCTTAACATTTAGTGAATACCTATTTCACTTGTTTATTATCGTAGCTACACCTAGTTTATTTGTTGGACTAGTATTTTGTCTATTTAACGTAACTTTTATTGATACTTAAGTTACTTTAAGTCTTCAACTTCCTAAAATATTGTAGGACATCGATCCTAGTTTGTTTAGTTTGCAATTTACTCTGGAAATTTGTGTTAACTCATATTTTGTCTACGTAGCTGGACAATTAAAACGTCACAGCTTTTAACTTTGTTTTGCGTATAATACTGATCTCATACAAACTTTCCCCTTTTTATGTAAATACCTGGACCAAGAGAAGAGGATAACTGGTGGATCGAACTGATCATTATATACAGGGTGGAGCAGGAAAACGATATTTTACACAACTGGCATTTTTTTTCAAGGGTAACTACAGTACTGACAGTGGTGAGACACCGAACCCATTAAGAGCTTAGCCGTTGGTGGATTCTTCGCTGGACTAACCCCTTGGAAGTTACGTAAGATCTTCGTCCCCAGTGAAAGTTTTTATTTGGTCAGAAGAAATTTGTAAGAGATCAGTAATTCTAATTTTTTGTATTCTCTTAATAACGTCATTTTATTTTTCATTTTTATTTCTCTTTCACATATCATTTTTCTGGGTGGTTATTGTTGGTCTTCAACCACAAGTAATTTTTTTTGGACTTGTAAATATTGTACATATACTAGTCTTCATTATACTTTTTATAAAATAATATTTTTTATTCAACTTTCTTACCAACCGAATTCAAGTTTTAACGTTCTTTACCTTTTAAAGTAAAATTTTAATTATTTGGTACTTGCAAAAGTCCTGGCGCCCAGCCTAGATTTTGGTGATAACTCAAATCAATCTAAGCCCTTATTCACGACCTGCTCACTGAGGTACCGGTTCATAAGTACAACCCCCAGCTTATTGTGTTATGCCAACAATTGGACGGGGGAGGGTGTTGCATATAATATAATTATATACTGTCCGCTATATACCCTTGCCCTGATACAATTTGTCAACTTCTAGTGTCTAGTAGGAATAAGATTTTATAGTACCACAGTACACACTCCGATATCACGCATAAGCACTACTTTTATTATACTTAACTTTATCATCAATTGCATGCAAATTATGTAGGTAATCCCAATTTTCACAGTTAATTCTTATCAGTATTCAAACAACAAATAAATCGAATCATTATCGGTAAAATAGCACAGTGTAAGTGTAACCACATTAACTATGTTGTATAAAGTGTTGGCGTTGCTCACTTTAAATATCATAAACATGATATCGAGGCTCTTTTAACAATTGCAGTATCAAAGGACGATTGTAATACAGGATGTGAAGAGTCATCAATGGCCTAATACATTGCAACGTATGACATCGAACACTGATGGCCTGATTATAGTGGCAGGCGCCACAACATACCTACATATCTCATGTTCAAGTTCCACGTTTTGAGTTACACAGTATAGGACTCTTAGCCTAGCAGGATTAATTGAAAAATTGTTATTAGGCAATATTTATTCAAACAAAATATTTTGATGCATGATCAGAATATTAGCAATATGTATTACTCACACAGTAACTGTTGTTGGTTATTTACTATAATTTATCATATTTTGAGAGTCAAATTCTATTAATAATTTAATAAGTAACACTTGAAATATCAGGTAGCCATCTACATATTTTCCATTATGTTAAATTTGCCAATAATTCATAAGGTCCACGAGTAAATCGTACATAACATAAATAAATATAGTTTAAAAAAACACGCTTTTAAAGCACATCAAACTAAAAAGTGAAAAATAATTATTAATATAAACTGAAAACAATAATGAACGAAAAATACTAGTATTATTGTGAAAAAAGCGTGGGTTGCTCGTTATACGAAAAATATGGCACAAAGCGCCCCACGCTTTTTTCACAATAATACTAGTATTTTCGTTCATTATTGTTTTCAGTTTATATTAATAATTATTTTTCACTTTTTAGTTTGATGTGCTTTAAAAGCGTGTTTTTTTAGTTTTTTTAAACTATATTTATTTTTAACTTTTTAGTTTGATGTGCTATGAAAGCGTGTTTTTTTACTTGTTTTAAACTATATTTATATTGCTTATTGATGCTGATATTATAACATATTACGATCCAACAGATATTTCTGAAAAAGAAAATACTTTTTTATTTCAGTCGTGGGGTTCGAACTCACGCCGGAGGAGTCTGTCGTTTCGCGTCGACTGCCTTAACCCACTCGACCACCGAGCTAATTAACAAATACGAAATCTACTTACATATTAAGCCCTTTGCTTTCACGCCGGGATACGTGAGGAAAGGATTGGCGATCCTGATCAGGATAATGATATAAACTTATCAAATTATTGTATTGTTACCGGTTCTTCGTAAGTGTACAAAATTTCAATTAAATCTGTCCGTTTAAAGTGGGTCAAAATCGAGTCCAAAGAGTCGGTTACAAACAAACAAACAAACAAACATACAAACATACAAGTGAAGCTAATAAAAGCGTGTTAAAAACAGGGGCTGACCTAGGAAACTGCGCTTATATACACATATATAAAGATATAATAAATTATATGTTATCGTTAGTTGGCGATTTTGTAGTATCCAAAATAACAGGAGCAATAAATATTTCACTAAACACACAACACTGCGCACTAGTAACTTTTTTATCATTTATTTAACATCGGCCTATTTCCGCGACCAGGGCCAATCACCGACTCCAGGAGACGAGGTACTCCCAACCTGGAAATTTTGCCGAACCTCTTCTCTGTCGAAGAGTAGGGATTTTTTTACTTGCCTAGCATTTAATAGACAATGGACCGACTGCTTTACATCCCTTCCGAAGGATGGTATATTACCTACACCACCCTCGCCTAAGATTGCATAGCTTCTGCGTATACGCTGATATACAAACCGCTAGAAGACGGGATGAGGTCGCCGAGTTTCTGTCACAAATACAAGGGTTTAATTTGTGCTTTTGAGTGCCTGTGGTTTTTATTTATCCCTAGCTGGGTTTTTATATTAAGCTGGCACGTGACTTACTGCCACGCAAAATAATCTTAGTTTTATTGCCTTGGTATTTGATCGTGGGAATGGAATTTTCTCAAGGTCGAATTTTATGATACGGAGAGGTAAGGTGGCCTGTTCTTATCCTCGTTGAATCATTTTTGTGTTCCTTTGGTTACTCTAGCAGAGCTGAGCAAGACTTCAGCAACTCCTCTTTGGCGGTCCTGGCTTGAGAGACCTGTTTCTACCTCGGATTTTGTAGCTGAAGGATATAATCAAGCGGCATATGCCTTTTATCTATTTAATTAGGGTAAGAAAAAATGTGCACAGGGGTCGCTGACAATTTGGCTTTTTTCTAGCCTGAAAATGACTTCATGAATACTGAAAATATTCAGTTTTGATGCAAAAATAAAATTGAACAGGGGGTCTCTGCAAAAATGGCTTTTTGTTTCCCTGTGAGTGCTTTTTGAATTATGAAATTTTTTTTTTCAGTCACTGAGAGCCAAAAAAAAAATGAACAGAGGGTTCCTTACAAAATTGAATTCTACTGACGAGATCAGGTGATTTGTGAAAGTGTAAAATTTTTTGACTAAATCGTTAAGACCACAAATTAAATTTGACATGGGGCTCTTTAGAAAAGCGTAAAATTCACAATCACAAAACACTTTGTAAAAATTTCTGACAAAAAATTGTTGAAATTCAGCAGACCGGTCAGCAAGTTGACCTACAATTCGGATACTACTAGCCTGCCTAAAAGGTCGTACAAGACTTCACAACCTTTCTTAATAACGATCCATTTGTAATAATTTCTTGTCGGATTCGAAAAAAAAAATTGTTTGAGCAGTATATCTTTTTAAGCTTAATTTGATTTTTTTCAAAATGAAAATAAATTTGAAAAATTATAATCAAACGACTAAGTCGAAAGTTATTAAAGATTTAAAATGATTTTTTTCTATGTCCGGTGGACAAACAAACTGTTTTGATGAAAATTATTTTTAAAAATTTTGGGTCGATTCTTAAAACTCAAAAAATTTCAATAAATTCTGAAACCCATATGACAGCCTAGCAAATACCAGAGAAACTTAGAACTAACCAAATTTTGTCAAAGAAATGAATTTTAAATCGAGTTGAGCGTCAATTTCAAAACAAAGTAAATTTTTTAATGTAATATGAGGTTCGAGAACTTTTCTCAAATAATAATAAGTCTTGGAGTATGCAAGTCCCTTACTTATCTATCCTCGGAGATCTCGGATGAATATGTTTTTTTTCAATAATGTTGATTTTAAATTTTTTTGTTAGTAGACAGCCTACGTCCGTAGGGGCCTGCTTTGGGTTTTTTTAGTTAAATAAATAAAAAACAGCGTAGAGTTTTACAATAAAACCTGATGATGGAAGACTGCTCAAGCCAATATCCACGAATGATAAAAGCTGTTGAAGAAGTGCTTCTGTTTTTTTTGCGGTGGATGTTGTAGAAATATTTTATATGTAGTGGACGCGGTCTTCGTATCTTGAGTACCAAAAAATAACCCAGCCTAAAACTGCCAACGAAAGACTGCTTTTAGGGCTTTACATCAGTTGGTGGTAGTTAATAGGGTTCACAACCGGTTTTAGATTTATTAATTATCGTTCCCGAAGGAACATCAAGACTGTTTTAATGCAAAAAGTTAAAAATTTATACTTATGAGTTTACCATTACAACGTGCTCGCGTGGCTGCTCTGCTGGGTGGAGAAAATGTCTCAACTTGTTTGAAATTTTATATTTATAAGGGTTGTGTCGTCATTTATTGCGATGTTAGCATGATGTCATCTTTTGTTCATTTGTCCTTGCCAAAAATCGTTTAAAATTTATATGAAACAAATGCTGAAATTTGGCTTTAACTATTTTATAATGGCTTTGGCCTGTGACAATTATTTGCTTCTGTCGATCACTCAAATAAAAATTTTGTAGGGCCTCTCGAGCTGCAATCAAATCGTTCAGACCTATTTGTAATTATTGTCTATGAGTTTCTCTATGAGTTTTGGTCATTTTTGTTTTTCCAGTGCATGGCGACGCCTGCCGTCACATTTATACTGCTGAGCGGTTTCTTAATGAAAATTAATTTTACTATTTTGGCTTTTAAAAATCGGATAATTGAGATAAAAAATTGCGGTTTGCAGTTTTGATATGGTTTTTTTATTCTTTATCTAATTTGCTGAAAAAAAAAAGAAGTGAAGTGACATTTTTGTACTTTGAACCCGTGTAGTTTCGGTCTCGGGCATTTTTAAATGTTTCTAATGGCTGAGGGCCTTTTATGTGATCTGGGTGATTTTTTGGCAATATCATTTTTTTTCAATTTTGTTACATTTTTTGTAGAATTATGGTTCTACAACATTTCATTTGACTTACCATCAAATTACTGACTGCGACTACGTTACTTAACTTTCGTATCGAATACAAGTACTGTTAAGGCAGATCTACGCTCGCCCCCACTAGGAATTTATAGGAATTCGATTAAATTAACAGCATCTGTTCTAGATGTTCAAGAGTTAATATTTGACGCATGTCGCTCAAAATCTATGTATACGGGGAGAACGGCCCTTCAACGTCGATAGAGACAACAGGAGCGTATTTAGAATATATGAAGTTTTTCAAGGAGGGTACGTTAATATTGGATTGAGAAAAGTCTACCTCTTTACCTACAAGGAGGTCTACAATATCACAGTGTACGAAATCCGGGATTATTTTGTAAAACTCTTTTAATTTTATTTTCCACACGTTCAGCAGTGTCTCCTGAAAACTTAAAAAATGTACTGGCGCAGATTGAATACAATATTTACTGCATTAACTATTGCATATCCAGGTGAAGTAATTGTACACTCAAGGTTCCTTATTGTCAAATAAATTCTTAAAAAAATGACTATGGATGTACATTAGTTCTTCCCGAATAGCTGGGTCATGTTAAAATAGAGAGTGCACCGTTTGCATTTGATTTGTCGATCACTCTCTTTACATCATCAAAATGAACATAATAATGGCATGCCGCCTCCAACCATGTGCCAACGCATCACAACATGATGTGGTGGTAATGGAATATTCGGAAGTTGGTCATTAAATAATTTTTTCAAACCGGCGCTTTTGAAAATGCCTTCATCACGCTGACTATTAACCTGCTTATTGTAGGATAGCAGTTTCTAACAATTTTTGCATTGCGATGGAGTCCGTGTGCTAAATTTGTTACATGTAATAAATTTACATACTTATATGTGTTTTTAAAGAGCACTGCGATTGCTTTCATATTGGAAACTGCGTCGATTACATAGAGTAACACGTCCTTTATTATTTTCCAAGTTGGCGTTTTCAAATTTTTCTTAGAACGAAAAATAACAAGAACCATTTTGGGAGTTAACTGAGGGAAGCGGATATTGCCACAAGCGGTTATTGCATCAGTTATGATGACTCGTATAGCGAAATCGAGCACCGCAGTGAACGGTTAAAATTGTGCTTCTGCAAAAACATCTATTTTTCACCATGTTGTATACCTATGTACCATACGATATGTTCTGACCTGGAATGTATGATTTACTCGCGCTCTTAAATAATTAATTAACAAAACCTACGAATAGTAAGTGATGATAAATACAAATAAAATGATTTCTTTCACCCATTTGAAAACCTCTTTAATCTACATCCGGTAATAATAAGTTTTTAAGTAGTTAGTTAAGTTTATAATTAATATACTTGCAATAAATAAATAGGAATTTTTAAATTAAGACTACCTACGTTTCTTGTTAAATTAGCTATTAAAAATGCTACTCAGCATATTTTATGACACGATTATTATTACCAATTAAAAGTGTTAAAACGATATACTATGTTTCTCATTGAGAGTGAGTAGTAAATTCTCATTAATGATCGAAAACTTAGATTGATTTTGATAGGCAGTTATTGAGCGTTTCGGATTCATTAGCGTACATGCAAATTTACCTTACAAAAGGGAGTTTCCAACACATTTGTACAGAGTTATTCATTATAAATTACCCACCCCTTATCATCATTATTATTGCCTATAGAAAAAAAAGTTTTAAATAAAAAGTTGTGTGGTTATGAGTTTTGTTAAAATGCTATCAAAAGTACAGTAGCGTGCAGTTTTCAGTGGATACAAAAAAATAATATATTTTTTAATGGGATACCCTTTTTATATTATTAATTTTTGGAATGATCCTTTATTCCTGATTTCAAAAAATATCCCATATGTTACCCCTACCATATACCGATTTTGAGTTATTAAACGTCGAATATCTTAGTTAAACTAGTTGCCGTAAATATGGAAAAATTAACATTATTAAAATGAACTATGAAAATGACAACCATTATGTTTGATAAGTGACATTTCTTTAATGAAATAATCAAAATGGTTTACAGTGAGGAAGAAAAAACCAAATATTTATACAAAATAGATAACAAAGATTTATTAAGGAAATTTAAATATAAATAAATGGAAACTCATAAAAGATGTATGATGTGTCCACCATTATTGTCAATGCATAATTGATAACATCTTCTTATATTTATAATTGCACCGGAAATGGCTTCATTATTTACATTTAGATTTTTTATTTCAAGTCTAATCCTGTCTTTAATGACTGGATTACTATTTTTTTTTCGGTTTCCCGATGCCCGTCAGCCCTCCCGTGGTCTCTGACGCCTCACGGGAGGCGCGCCGGCGCATCCTTGCAGCCACTCCCCCACATCCCGCAGGGTTAGTGTCTGTAGATACCAGAATCGTGTGCCCCAGGCAGACGGAGAGAACCGAATGATCGCCTTCTGCATTTGATCTGCCAGCCACTCGGCTGGTTTTGGCAGGCCGGTATGATCTTCAGTTCCGAGAGCAGCGTAGGCTTTATCCCTCCGAGTACACCGATAATAAGGACGACCATTTTGACCGAGTAGCCTGGGTACAGCACTTGGAGCTCGTACCGGAGATCGCGATATTTGGTCCGTTTCTCCTCCTCCTTCAAGGTGATGTTTTTCTCCGCAGGTGCCGAGAACTCGATAACATACATCACCTTGAGTTGATGGTCGAGAAGGACTATGTCAGGCTTGTTGGCTTGGATTAGCCTGACAGTCGGGAACTAGTAGTTCCAGTAAATCCGGCATTTCTCGTTCTCGACAACGGACTCAATATCTCCCGGGGACGTAAGGCAGCACTGGTGTCTGGTCTACCTCGTACGAGTGCCTTAGGTGGTAGTATAGCACTCGTAAAGCCGCGTTATGTCGGTGGATGTAGGCCGCAATCGCATATATGGGGCATGCAGAAAGTAAGTGCATGAGCGTTTCCGGCGCCTGATGGCAGGTCCTGCAGTTGATATCAGGAACCTCTACACGCCACACGCGGCTACGGTAGACCAAGGTGTTGATAACACCATCTTGGCAGGCCATAATGAATCCCTCAGTCTCTGACTTAAGCCCTGCTGACCTTAGAAAGCCGAAGGTCAGCCTGGTCGATAAACCCCGTGTTTCT
Organism: Rhamnusium bicolor; assembly: GCA_029963845.1. NCBI lineage: Eukaryota > Metazoa > Arthropoda > Insecta > Coleoptera > Cerambycidae > Rhamnusium > Rhamnusium bicolor. The sequence goes on along the minus strand of JANEYF010005454.1, from coordinate 83,601 downwards.
ATGTTCTTATAGAAGACACCATGCTGGGGTTTATCGACATGCTGCCGAAACAGATTTTCCTGTTCGGCAGCTCTAATCAGGCTTTCAGACGATTTGGCTGAAGTTCGGTGACTGACTCAACATCAGCACCTCGCCGGCCTCCTCGCCCGATGTCAAATGCGAGACCGAGTTCATCTGCGGCTCTTTTTGCTGCCTTGAACAATCCTGCTCCCACTCCTACAGTTTCGTGATGTTTTACGAACCGCAAGAGGGGGATCTGAGCTCCTGAGTATGTTACATGCCATACTCAGTACTACTCGGCCATGCATACCTCCAGGCTCAAGAGTCCTCGGCCCCCCGTTGACGTGGGAGGTACACACGAGGATCGGACGATCTAGGATGAATACTTCTGTGAATATTCATCATCTTGCGGGTATCTCTGTCTAATTGACGCAGCCCATCTACCCTCCACTTTACTACTCCGAAGGAGTAGAGCAAGAATCGGAACGGCAAGCATATTAGTTGCAGACACCTTGTTCTTCCCCGAAAGTTCGGAAGACCAAATCTTTCGGAGGCGGTGTCTGTACTTGCCGCGGAGAGAATCCCTTTATTTGTGTTACAGCTTGGATGTGTCTTTGTTGCACACCCAGGTATGTATAGGTCTCTCCGGCATCTAGATGTCTTAGGATTCTTCCGTCTGCGAGCTGCGCATCTTCAGGGAATTCCCCGCATAGTCCTCTCTTGAGGTGGACGACTGCACATTTGTCCAACCCGAACTCCATACCAATTGCCCGCGTATATTCTTCGACCACCCTAAGAGCGTTTTGTAGTTCACGCTCTCCGGAGGTATATAGTTTAAGGTCATCCATATAAAATAGATGGGTGACCTTATGCGTCCGGTCGCTGGGTGACCCACATTGATATCCGCGGGTTTGGCGGAGCCCAACAGACAACGGCAGCAGTGAGATGCAGAAGAGGAGAGGACTCAGGGAGTCACCCTGGAAAACTCCTCTCCCTAAATGCCACCTGCTCTGTCGTGACCCGCTGCGCACCTGTTGTTATGGTGAAGCGGGTCTTCCAGAGCGGCAGCAGCTGTTCTATGCATCTCACTAGTGGTGCTGGTACCGCAAGACATTCGAGTACAACAATAGCTCGTGCGATGTTGTATCAAATGCCCTTGCGGTAATCAATCAGACCATCGATAGAGATTTGTATTGCACAGAATCCTGTGTAATGCAGCGGTCTATCAGCAGGCTGTCCTTGCAACCTGCCATGCCCTTCTTGGCACCACGCTGTTCGTGTATCTGCTGGAAGACCGGATCAACAGACCTCAGTGTTCTAGCATGCAAGATACGTGTAAATATCTTGTAGCAGAAGTTGAGGCAAGTGATCGGCCTATAATTCCTCGGGTCGGAAAGATCCCCTTTTTGGGGATAAGCACAGTACGTCCCTCGACGAACCAGTCCCGGAATCTGCTGCCCCTCGTTCAACCATGAGTTGAAAACTCGCGCCAGACGGCGGTGAGTGGAAGGAAATTTCTTCCACCACCAGTTGTTAATGCCGTCTGGGCCCGGGGCAGCGAAGTTCTTGGTACCAACAAGTGCTTGTTGGACTTCCTCCCGTACTGATTGCCGGGCACAGTTCTTCTGGCTCTTGAAGATGTCTGTGGCACAGAGCCTCGAAGTGTGCAATTGATGGAGTGTCGCTATTGAATGGACGCGTCGTTTCGTAGATTCCCTTCCAGAAGGTTTCAACACCTTCTACAGTCGGCGGATTGTCGACAACACGCTGTGGCTCTTGAAAGAGGCGGGAAGGATTTGTACGGAACAAATTGTTTTGTTCCGTATTCCTCACTCGCCTCTTTAATGTTTTCTTTATCGCCATGAGCGCTCGGATCCTATCTAGACAGTGCTGCTTGATGGTAAGCATCACTATCAGATTTAGAGTATGGTGTTGACATCTTAATCCGGCTGCTATGCGCCGGATTCTGGGAGTAAAAACTCTACCAGAAGTCTTATATTCCACCACACTCTGGATCCGAGAAGTGTGTTGTCTGGCCGACTGTATCTTGCCTTCGATTTTTTGTACACGCCGCTTGGCTTTCTCGACCCCGTGATTGGTTGACCTCTCACGGGGGACGAGTTGCTTCGCGGTGTTGTACGCAGTACAGTTGATATGCCAGATGTCTACATCTTCCGGAATTTCCTCATCGATGACCGCGTCCATTCTAGCCAGGTCTTGTGGCTTTAGTTTAGCCCTGGTATTAAGGCTAACCCTCGTCCTTAAGTCTACACCGGTGAACTCTAAAGGATGTTCCTCATCAGCTGGTAATTGCCGCGGTGGTACTGCGGCTGGCAGTTCTTCCAGCTGACGGGGTGCCCTTACGTAACCTGTCCTGAGCAGAAAGGATACTTGATCTCTCAGATGTTGTTGAGAGAAGGCACGATGCTCTGGATGCATTTCGCACCAAAGTGCATGCAATCGCGCCATGTGCCCCTTCGCTTAGGTTCGCTATTCTCGCGGCAGGTCAGCAAGTCATCCCGAAGTTCCCTCGTCCACTTAAAGCGTCCATGTACATTTACATTTTCGTCATCGTTAGGACCGTCCGGTAAGGCTCCTCCCATCTGTCCTTGACCTCCATCCGACTGAAGTCGAATGTGAGGGGGCCCTTCTAAGGTTTATGGAACCATAGCAATAAGAGTACCAGGGTAGTTAGCCCTGGTACTCCCAGTCGGCATTAGTCAGGCAGAGTTGCCTCTGCCTGTCCAGGAATGCACCAACGTGGAGGTAGCCGGTCCTTTGCACCCCTGAATAATATTAATATTATTTTTTTTTTTTCAGTTTCCCGTTGCCGGTCAGTCCTCCCGTGGCCTCCGACGCCTCACGGGAGTCGCGCCGGCGCATCAACTACAGCCACTCCCCACATCCCGCAGGGTTAGTGACTGTAGATACCAGAATCGTGTGCCCTAAGCAGACGGAGAGAACCCAGAATGACCGCCTTCTGCATTTGGCCTGCCAGCCACTCGGCTGGTTTTTGGCAAAACGGTATGATCTTCAGTTCCGAGAGCAGCGTATATACATTATAATTTTATATTTTGTAGTGGTATGAAGATGGTAATAAAATTTACCGAAACGTCGGCAAGTTGATGAAGTAGTTTTTCTCGAAATAAGGACCGTTACCCAATAAAATTTTTTTCCAAGTTAATTAATAAGCCGGTCCAAAAATTTTTCTCTTACGTAATATTTTTTCCTGCTACAAACCCTTTTACCTGGGCCTACAATAATACTGCCGGGGTAATACTCTACCACCGCATCACACCAAAGTGTGTTTTTCTGCCATTTTATCAATGACATATTTCGATAAATGTTATTTCTTTAAATTTACTGTAGCTAATAGTTCTTTCTTCACCATATCATCCTCAAAATCTATATCTTTTTTCTGAAAGCTACAGAAAAATTCAAAATTTTTGCCAAGAACTTGTTTTAATTTTTCTCTAGTGTCGTTAGCATTGTCCATTATTATTACTAAGCTAAAATAATCCCTCAAAAACATCTTAACTCATATATTCATGGTATTCTATGATTTGATTGGGATGCAAATAAATTACTTTCTACAACGCCATCGACACTACCAATATGAGTTATAATTAATCGGTGAACTTTTTCCGACAGCAGTGAAAAAGTAGCTTGACGAACATTTTTAATCAATTTATCCTGCCAGATATTTCCAACTGCATCCTTCAGTTAGCTACGTTTGATCTAAATAATAAATATTTTTATTTTCACTGCAAAAAGTGGTGTACTGATCATCAGTAGTTTCTCCAATAAATAATTTCGTCTTAATTATTAAAAAAAGATTTTATATCTTGTTTTTCTCACATAAAATCCACATCTTAAAGTGTTTTCAATAATTTACTTCTACTTATTTGGGGACCTTCATCTTTTTTAAGTGCATTTAGAATTTTGTTTAAGGTGGGTGTTTCTCTGTTAGTCTGTTGAAATAGAACGAATGATCTATTCTGGTGGCATTTCCGTTATCTTCATCTATAATTATATTTCTTGTTCCTAGAGATAGTTTTGTGGACTTCACATTCCCACATTCTCTTTTATTTAACAGTCTATATATGGTCGATTTTCTAACCTCCACCATATTTGAACAGATCGCAATTACACTATCATCAGTACTTGTTTGATTCTATTGTTTAAAAGCACCATATATTTTGAGAATAAAATTAACATTTTCGTCAGCACATTTGCTCAATTATTTCACAGTAGAGAAAACTGAATCACTGCTCATTTTCGCTCACAAAGTACGTTTTTGATATTAAAATGTTGTAACAATAGTTAGATAACTGAAGGTCGTTCACACAATCACATTTTTTTTATTTATACCGAATTTCAAGTAATTTGAGAATAATGATTAGAGTTATAAATCTAGTTATTAGTTTGAAAGTTCAATGTCATTCATATACAATGATAATATCATAAACCATGGTTTATGATATTATGCCCTAAAAACAACTATGCAACTACGGACACGTGTTTCAGAGTTACTAATCCTCGTCACCGCAGCGCAGCCAAGGAATGGATCTAGGATAGATCAGGAATAAATATCAATGCACCAGTGCACCACAAAACAAATGCAGTACACATAGAGCTCTATGGGTCAACTGCACTCATCGAAGCCCCAACTGAGGCACATAAGAACAAAAAGACATCAATTATGTACTATGTACTGTATTTTCCAACCTTGTGTTGGTTTTGTTCTTGATCTATTCCATCCTAGATCCAATTACTTAGCTGAGTTGCGCTGATGAGGTGCAATAACTCTGAAATACGTCCGTTGCTGCATTACTGTCTTTTGGAGTGTATGGCACTAGTCCTTGCTTTATTTTATTTTTGACCCGCACTAGCCCTTTCTTTATTAAGTTTGTATTTGCCAGTAGTCGTTCAGTGACCAAGAAATTCACTAAAATGAAGAATTGACCCACACATAATAATAAACCAACCACCTTGACTATTAGGTAGTAAACAAATCTCTATATATTTAAACTTTTTACAGCAGCATATAACTACAAAAGAATTACATACGGCACGCAGTATAAGAGAATCGGAATAATTGGTAATATCTACGACAAGAAAAATTTAAATAAGTGTATAACAAAAATTGTCGTTTTAACGCTGCCTATGAAATATGGTGAGCAAGATAATGGTACTTAAATTACAAAATAAAGTTTCAGTAGTAACTGGTCATAAATTCATGGCAGGCGCGAACAATTTTCAGATACTTATAAACTTAAACCATTTAAGCATGGTTATAGGGTTTTCAACACTACTCTTTCACAACCATTCATAACCCATTTTTAGCAACTTTATTACTAATTACTTAACATTAATAGGATTGCCACTGACCACTGAGCAATTGTCAATCAAAGAAAAACAATACGGAAATTCGCGTTTGACTCATTAAAACCGGACCTGTCGGGGTTGAGCAAGGGGTAGGATTCTAACTCTAGACTACTTTCATTCTAATCTAGATCCTTCTTTGAGGCTCCTGTACGTGGACTACATCAGAACGAATCAAAGGACGTACGGGCAGCTAGTCTGAACCTACACCTCCAACACGCAGGTCCCTACATATATCCGAGAAGGCCACGAGTCATAAACCTAAAACTCGTAAGGATATCAACTATTTTAATCCATAAAAAAACCCTAAAACAAATCACCGAACATTAAATCCTCCAAAACATACCCTAACCCCATTTTATACCTCTAAAATCGAAGGGTTTTCTACTAGAAAATTTCACCACTTCAAGGGAAAATATCAACCACTGAGGCATAAGGTCACTAAAAATAAAACACGGGGTTAAGAGCCGGCATTTCATCATAACCTAGAATTTTTAGTCACGTTTGACATAGAGAAAACCTCATCCACTATTTTCTAATCATGCTCCAGTGGAGATAACAAATTCGAAAAATTTGCCAAAAAAATTAAAAACTTGGTGGCTCGGATAATCTTATATTTTCCCAATCCAAAAATTTTTATCTAGTCCTAGCGATCTTGGTCATAGCTGACCAAAATATAATGAAGTGTCTCAACCCACTGTAGTGGATGAAATTTTGCATTGAAATATAGGCACTGACAGTATGCAACCAACGATACACTGACTGAAATATTGTAAAGTCAGGGCCTATATTTGGATTTATTGGTCGATTTTATTTACTCCATTTATTATCCCCCTCATAGTTTTAACGAAACTGAAACTTTGTTATTACTGCATTCCTTTTTGCACCACCGAATTTCGAAAGGGATTTACTTTGATTTTGATTGATTCCGAAGTACCGCTGTAAATATATAATATAATTAGTGGTAAACCAATTGAAGTTTAATTGCCCCATCAATATATCAAACATGTAGAAAATCAACGGACTTTTGATAATAACAACTACTTTTGATGATCTCGTATATACCACTATTTTTTATATAACAAATAAATTACTTCATGAAAGTTTTATATAGACAATAAAAAGATGCTATATCAGTTATATCACAAACATATAAAAACATTTTGCTTTGTTTCTGTAATTCATCATGCATCACATGATGGTGTGCCATCCAATTCAGATTCAAATATTAGGTACCTGGTACCCCATTATATTTTGACCCTTTTTAAAATCTATATAACTTTTGAACTGCTTGAGATAATGAAATGCGGTTTTCGCCAGTCTTCTTCTAAGTTTTTTCCCGAATATCCGTATTTTTTTGCTCACCTCCGGTTTAACCGAAAATGACATAGCGTATTCTTGAGGATAGGCGAACTTTGTGATTTCAAATGAAACACCCTGTATATTTTTTCACAGTTGGAGAGCCCATTATTTCCCCTTTCATAAAATTCCATATTTGTCAAGGAAATTATACAGAATGATGGTTTTATAAGCTTTTAAAGTGAATACTGCGTTTTATCGAAATGCTACGAAAATAATAATGATTCACAAAGTAGACTATGTAAATAAAAGATAACATCACTTGTAAACGTCAAATTAGTTTATTAACAATTGCATGTTACTTCAATTGCTAATATTGAAAATGGATCTATGAAACTCGTTATAACAAGTAAGGTACATTCACTGCTGCGGTGAAGATGCCATATAGATTTTCAAAAGACGGACAAAGTACATCGGATCGGTTCCAGAATGATTCCAATCGATTCCTTGGGTCCGATTACCTAGAAAATTATACCCCACAAGCGTTGCCCGCAAGGGTAACCTAGGGTGACTTCGGATATCTTCGGAACGAGTTCGGATTTTTCGGTTAAAAGTGCAGTCAGGGTACGTGTCAACTCCCTCGGAACTTACATTTGTTTTTCGATGCCTGCAAACGTTGTTAAAATTGCCCTAAAACGCGTTCGGGAATGATCGGAGCGGTTCGGGATTACTCGAAATCGCTTCATCGTGTTCGGTTTTATTGAAAATGATACCCCACGTGCCTCGCTTGCCCTCGGGAAGCTTCCGGGTAACTTCGGAAAGGTTTGGGTCTAGTTCGGGTTTTGCGATAAAAACTGTAGCCTCGGTGGCTGTTGGCACCCTCGAAACTTGCTTTCACTTTTTAATTTATTAAAACGCTATTGAAAGTGCTTATAACGCCTTCGAAAATGATCGGAGCGGTTCGTGATCAGTCGTAGTGATTCCAATCGATTCCGTGGGTCCCATTACCCCGAAATCGATACCCCACAAGCCTGGATCGCGCAAGGGTAACTTCGGGTGACTTCGGATATCTTCGAACCGAGTTCGGTTTTTTCGTTCGTTTAAAAGTGCGGCCTGGTACGTGTCAACTCCCTCGGAAATTGAATTTGTTTTTCGGTTCCTGCAATCGTTGTTAAACTTGCCTAAAACGCATTCGGGAATGATCGATTGGTCAATATTTGGGACAGTTATCGCATTTTTCAAAGAAAAGTTTCCGGACTACCGGACTTCCGGAGTTCCGGACAGACCGAAAGTTTTCTGGAAATCTCGAGATTCGGATAGATCCCAAATTTGAGGTCGATCTGATCAGCCGTTCTCGAGATACGGGGGTCCAAAGTCGCCGAGCATAAATGTATATATAGATTTTTAAGAAAATCTATATAACAAGTTGTAACAGGATATTTATTAAACAAATAAGAAATAAACTAAATATACACGTTAGTTATAAAAGATGTCAAAATGCTGCCCATCAACATGGATACATTTATTTATTCGCTTTATAAAGTTGTCATAGTTTCTACTTAACTATTCGGGGGTAATGTTGTTAAAGACATTTCGAATGTTTTCTTTAAATTTTGTGGCATATGGCTATAACACCTGTCTTTCACATAACCCCATATGAAAAAATTGGAACTGTTAGTTTTGGAGATAGAGAGGGCCATGCTGTTGGACCTCCACTCCCTATCCAACGATTTCCAAAGGTGGCATTCAGGGAATCTTTAGTTATCATAGCATAATGAGGCGTAGCACCGTTTTGTTGGAAATAGACTGTCTTCACTAAATTATCCTGTTCAAGTTGCTGATAAAGAAATTTTCTAACATGTCCAAATATGACGGGGCATTGACAATTGGATTGTAAAAAAAAGGAACGTAAATTTTTTGTTTTGATACCGCACACCAAACTAACTTATCAAGAAAATGCCTATCTCTTCTACGTAAATTAAGACTTTTTCTACAAAATTGTACGCGTTTTTGGAAAATCAGTTTCTTTAAACTCTTGATGAATCTGAATTTTATAGGCAATCAATTTTAGAACATTTTTCATAACAGTATGAATATTAGTTTTGGGAATACCTGTTGCGGAAGAAATTTTCTTGTAGAAGTGGAAGGATCATTTTGTGTCATTTCCAAAATTTCAGTTGCATTATTAAGCCTATTTTCATTATTTGGAGTTCTTTTTTTACATCCCGAATTCCATTAGTTTCTATACCATTTTCTAATTGAATTTTTATTGGAGGTTCCTTGTTAAACATAGTTATAAATCTTCTTGTGTTGTTTTGTAAGATTTGGTGTCAACAAAAAAGATTACACACTTATCTTTTTCATTTAACGTAAACGTTTTGTTAAAGTAACTTAAGTACCCGAGTTGTTAATAAACTAATTTGACGTTTTATTTTCTTCGTATCATTTTGATAAAACGTAGTATTCACGTTAAGCTTATAAAACCATCATTCTGTATAATACCCATGACATATATGGAATTTTTGGAAAAGGGGAACAATGGGCTTTCAACGGTGAAAAAATTTAAATAACAAAGTTGCCCCATCCCCAAAAATACGTTGTATTATTTTCGGTTAAACCAGAAGTGAGCAAAAAAGACGGACACTGAGGAAAAAACTTATCAAAATTAGAAGAAGACTGGTAAAAACCGCATTTCATTATCTCAACTAGTTGAAAAGTTATATAGGTTTAAAAAGAGTTCCCGGTATTAAGATTCCGGTAGTGAAACTATTTTAAACACGAGGCACCCATGAACTTTTTATTTAAAACTTCTAGGTTTGCTGTTTAATGCAAGTGTAATAATTTATACTGCAATTTTGTATTAAAATAGATTTACTCCCACATAGTTGCAATGATATTTGGACGATCTCTGTTTTAGAATAGTTAAATCTAATAATGTGTTAAATATATAATGAAATCTTGGCATTTACGGCAGATATGTCAGAATTATTCACAAATTTATTATAACACAAATTTTCAGTTAAATTACATTAGAACAATTATTTTGAAGGTTTGAACACTTCAGTGGTATAACCCACCTATTTGACTCGGTCAAATAGGTACAGCAACCAGAAATATTTTTTGATATAAAATCTGAAAATTGTTTATTTTAACATAATATCTCAATGTTGCACACAGTAGTCGATTTTCCTAATTTATGTGGAAAAAAATTAAAATAGTGTATTTAATTGCTTTCAAAGAGATATAAATAATCAAATTAATGCTTAAACATATTTTTAACTGTAACATCCCTCATTGCATATACAGGGTATCCAAGAATCAACTAACTACTGTAAGACTTTGTTTATACAATTTATTTAGAAAAATAATAATTATGAACAATTGCATTTGTGTACATAAGAAAATAAGAATCATCAGATTGACCGTCTGTTTCATATGCCTACGTGTTTTAAAACTAACTAACTGCTAAACCTTTGGCAGCTTCCTCTATCTGAATTACGTCGCCGGCGCCGCCGTCTCAAGTAACCATATTATATTAGTCATAACTTAATATTGATAGTTTTTTTGTGGGGATTTCGGTCAGGTACAACTAATTAAATTTATTTTTTTCTAACGTTTCGGTTTATTACACCATCATCAGAGAACTACAATTAATATAATATTTTAAACACATAGTTATGGTTATTATACATTAAAATTTACTTACACTATTATTTATTAGGAATTTGCTTTAAAATTTTTCTATTACATGCTATTTGTATGTCTGTTTTAACGAAACTGAGATATTTTACCCTAGTTTGTGTGCTCTTAAAGGTTTGTTTATGTTACAGAGATAACGTTGGATGTATATGGTTTACTGTGGGTGTTTTGCTCTGTAACATAAACAAACCTTTAAGAGCACACAAACTAGGGTAAAATATCTCAGTTTCGTTAAAACAGACATACAAATAGCATGTAATAGAAAATTTTAAAGCAAATTCCTAATAAATAATAGTGTAAGTAAATTTTAATGTATAATAACCATAACTATGTGTTTAAAATATTATATTAATTGTAGTTCTCTGATGATGGTGTAATAAACCGAAACGTTAGAAAAAAATAAATTTAATTAGTTGTACCTGACCGAAAATCCCCACAAAAAAAACTATCAATATTAATTGATAATAACGGTCAAGAAAGGAAAAAAATATATATATATATTAGTCATAACAATAAACATTTCTTTCAGTCGGCTACGCTACCAAAATTTCCGTCCTCGGAAACTACGATGAATGCCTGACTTTGTTACCTAAACATAGACAAAAATTATATCAGTAATTATTCTACTAATAATAATAAATGAGCCTCCTTTCCTTTAAAAATTATCACTTAAACTTGTACTGATTTAGATATTTCATCATTTTTGAATAGAGTACAAATAAAGTACGTATGTACTCTCTCTTTTTTTTTTTTAATTTATTTTCACATAAGAGAATAATAATAATAATAATAATCATTTGTATTGTTGTACTTGCTTGAATGTCTTGCGGTACCAGCACCACTAGTGAGATGCATAGAACAGCTGCTGCCGCTCTGGAAGACCCGCTTCACCATAACATCAGGTGCGCAGCGGGTCACGACAGAGCAGGTGGCATTCAGGAGAGAGGAGTTTTCCAGGGTGACTCCCTGAGTCCTCTCCTCTTCTGCATCTCACTGCTGCCGTTGTCTGTTGGGCTCCGCCAAACCCGCGGATATCAATGTGGGCCACCCTCAGCGACCGGAGGCATAAGGTCACCCATCTATTTTATATGGATGACCTTAAACTTTATGCCTCCGGAGAGCGTGAACTACAAAACGCTCTTAGGGTGGTCGAAGAATATACGCGGGCAATTGGTATGGAGTTCGGGTTGGACAAATGTGCAGTCGTCCACCTCAAGAGAGGACGATGCGGGGGAATTCTCTGAAGATGCGCAGCTCACAGACGGAAGCATCCTAAGACATCTGGATGCCGGAGAGACCTATACATACCTGGGTGTGCAACAAAGGCACATCCAAGATGTAACACAAATAAAGGATTCTCTCCGCGGCAAGTACAGACACCGCCTCCGAAAGATTTGGTCTTCCGAACTTTCGGGGAAGAACAAGGTGTCTGCAACTAATATGCTTGCCGTTCCGATTCTGCTCTACTCCTTCGGAGTAGTAAAGTGGAGGGTAGATGAGCTGCGTCAATTAGACAGAGATACCCGCAAGATGATGAATATTCACAGAAGTATTCATCCTAGATCGTCCGTTCCTCGTGTGTACCTCCCACGTCAACGGGGGGCCGAGGACTCTTGAGCCTGGAGTGTACGCATGGTAGAGTAGTACTGAGTATGGCATGTAACATACTCAGGAGCTCAGATCCCCTCTTGCGGTTCGTAAAACATCATGAAACTGTAGGAGTGGGAGCAGGATTGTTCAAGGCAGCAAAAGAGCCGCAGATGAACTCGGTCTCGCATTTGACATCAGGCGAGGAGGCCGGCGAGGTGCTGATGTTGAGTCAGTCACCGAACTTCAGCCAAATCGTCTGAAAGCCCGAATTAGAGCTGCCGAACAGGAAAATCTGTTTCGGCAGCATGTCGATAAACCCCAGCATGGTGTCTTCTATAAGAACATCGAAACACTGGGTTTATCGACCAGGCTGACCTTCGCCTTTCTAAGGTCGGCCGGGCTTAAGTCAGAGACTGAGGGATTCATTATGGCCTGCCAGGATGGTGTTATCAACACCTTGGTCTACCGTAGCCGCGTGTGGCGTGTAGAGGTTCCTGATATCAACTGCAGGACCTGCCATCAGGCGCCGGAATCGCTCATGCACTTATTATCTGCATGCCCTATATATGCGATTTCGGCCTACATCCACCGACATAACGCGGCTTTACGAGTGCTATACTACCATCTAAGGCACTCGTACGGGGTAGACCAGACACCAGTGCTGCCTTACGTCCCCGGAGATATTGAGTCCGTTGTCGAGAACGAGAAATGCCGGATTTACTGGGAACTACTCGTTCCCGACTGTCAGGCTAATCCAAGCCAACAAGCCTGACATAGTCCTCCTCGACCATCAACTCAAGGTGATGTATGTCATCGAGTTCTCGGCACCTGCGGAGAAAAACATCGCCTTGAAGGAGGAGGAGAAACGGACCAAATATCGCGATCTCCGGTACGAGCTCCAAGTGCTGTACCCAGGCTACTCGGTCAAAATGGTCGTCCTTATTATCGGTGTACTCGGAGGGATAAAGCCTACGCTGCTCTCGGGACCGAAGATCATACCGGCCTGCCAAAAATCAGCTGAGTGGCTGGCAGGCCAAATGCAGAAGGCGGTCATCCTTGGTTCTCTCCGTCTGCTTAGGGCACACGATTCCGGAGCCTACAGTCACTAACCCTGCGGGATGTGGGGAGTGGCTGAGGTTAATGTGCTGGCGCGACTCCCGTGAGGCGTCGGAGGCCACGGGAGGACTGTCCAGCGTCGGGCAACCGAAAAAAAAAAAAAAAAAAAAAAAAAAAATCATTTGGAAAAAGGCTTAGTTATAATTATGCAGCTTTGCAGTTATTGCCATTCTAGTAGCTACTGAGTCCGAATCAACCAATGCAAGTCATACTGCGCATATATGCCTCACAATCGTTATTCCCCTCTGCAACCCCGTCCTGGCAACATCTTAAACTGCTTATATCAGATGACAACATCTGTCTAAAATTAATTTACATTAAGTACAACGTTTGTACCTTGTTTCTGAACACGTTTGTCCACGTTAGTGACGTCACATTCGTTGTTGTTTTCCTCGTTGGAATCGTCCGTATCTATTTCCGTACTGTCTTCGTATGTAGCGGAAAAGGGTTTCAACTTGTCTGACGAGCAAACCCCCGTATACGCTTTACGCGTTCGTCGGGTACCTGACAGGTCTTCAATTACGTAACGATCATGATCTAGTATTTTCGTAATAGTGTATGGACCACTATATTTAGGCAATAGTTTTTTACTTTGGCCCTCGTTGGTAGCTACTTTCTTACGTAAAACTACTTGTTGTCATATCTGATATTTGTAACTCTCCTTGCGTTTGGAGTCATAATATTTCTTTTGTTTAGCTTGAACGTTTTCAATTTTGGTACACGTTGCGTTACGTGTCGCTGTAATATTTTCATCATGACTGTCGTCCGTTACAGCCGTACTTAAATATGAGCCGTATACACTCCTTGGTCTGTAGCCCAGCATTAATTCGTATGGACTTTTTCCGGTGGTTTTATTTGTCACTGAATTTATGGCAAATTGTATTTGGCTGACAGATTGGTCCCATCGTGTCTCATCTTCGACGGTGGTAGACAATGACGTTAGAATTGTTCTATTACACCGTTCAACTTGCCCATTGGCTCTGGGGTCGCCGTTGCGTTAAAAATTACCTTTATACCCAACTTTTGGGTGAATTCAGCGAATCTTTTGCTTGTGTAGCAACTTCCTCGATCACATATTATTCGTTTTGGTACACCGAACGTTTCGATAATACCCTCACAAAATGTTATGACAGGACCAACTTGTGAACTTCTGCACGGCTTTCATAAAGACGAATTTCGTAAATGCGTCTACAGCAACAATTAGGTACGTGTTACCTTTAGTGCTTTTAACGAAAGGACCAACGTGGTCTATATGTAGAGTATCCATTGGAGTTGGCACTTTGCCAATTGGGTGCAATAAACCCTCCTTTTTTCCCACTTGGCTCCTTATTATACAAACAGTTTAAGCAATGAGATATGTAATTTTTTACATATTTCCGCATGTTTGGGAACCAATAATTTTGACTTATGTACTTGATTGTTTTTTCGGATGCAAAGTGTCCTGCACCGTCGTGATGGTACATTGTGACACACCTTCGTCCTGCTTTTGGAACAACCCACTTAGGGCCGCTTGTTGTATTCTTGTAGATGCGATTATCTTTCAAGACGTAGTCCTTGTGAATTTGTATTTCCTCTGAGTCTGTTGGTTTTTTTGATAAAACACCATGTAAATATTTACATCTTTCATCCTGCATCTGTGCCGCCAAGACCCAGTCATCTTCAGAGATATTAACGTTTAATATCTCAACTTCAGTATAGCCATCGTATGGCTCTACTGGGTTGCGACTAAGTGCATCTACATGCGCCATTTTGGTTCCTGGTCGATATTCTACAGTGAAATCGAATTCCTGTATGGACAACCACCACCGCCCAATTCTAGGTATCAAATCTCGCTTGGACATTGCGGTTCTTAAAGCACTGCAGTCTGTAACAACTTTAAAGCGTATGCCTAGTAGGAATATTCTGAATCGCTGCAATGTATTCACTACGGCCATTGCTTCGAGTTCATACGAATGATACCTTTGTTCCTCCTTACTAGTTTGTCTACTAAAGTAAAATACAGGCTTCAGTTTTTGATCTTTTTGCCGTTGTAGGAGTAAACCTCCCACTCCCCATTTTGAAGCGTCAGTGTGTACTTCAGTTTCGAGGATGCTGTCGTATATGGCTAATATGGGCCTGGTTGTCAATATTTCTTTCAAATGACAGAACGCGGTATCTTGCTCTGTGGTCCAGTCAAACTTAACATCCTTTTTGACCAACTTCGTGAGTGGCTGTGCAATATTCTTCACAAACTTGCGGAAGTAACTGGAGAGACCTAAAAATTGCCTAACCTCATGAATGTTTCGTGGGGTTGGAAACTTTTTTACGGCCTCAATTTTTGCTACTCCCGGTCGTATGCCTTCCAAACTAATCTCGTGTCCCAGATACTCGATTTTTGTTTGAAAGAACTGGCATTTTTTCAGATTTAATGTTAACCCAGCATTTTGCAAGATATTTAGGACCTGCTCAAGAGCTGCGAGTCCTGCTTCAAAGGTGGGTGATGGTATCAATATATCATCCATATAAGCTAGAGCAGTCGTAAATCGCATTGTGCCCAATACTTGATTTATTGTTCGTTGAAATACTGCTGGCGCGTTCACCAGACCAAATGGCATTTTGAGATACTCGTACTGACCATCTAGTGTTACAAATGTTGTCACGTGTCTGGAGTCATCTGCCATTTTAATTTGATGATACCCACTGGCCATGTCCAAACTAGTGAAGTACTTAGAACCTGTAAGAGCCAGTAGATTATCATCCACCCGAGGAAGAGGGTAACAATCCTTTATAGTTTTTGCGTTCAATGCCCTATAGTCTACACACATTCTGATTTCCCCATTTTTCTTTTTGACAAGGACTATTGGGCTAGCAAATGGTGAAATCGATTCTTTTTATAACGTTTGCTGAAAGCAATTCGTTAACCATGTTGCGGACTTTATCTCTTTCGTTTAGTGACAGACGATATGGCCTGTACGTTACAGGTACATCGTCCTTCAAACGAATGGACATCTGAACTCCCCGGGCTTCTCCTAGTTCGTATATGTTCTGTGCGAAAGCGTCTCGATAGTTATTAAGCATGTGTAATATTTTAAGTTTGTTGTCCTTTGTCAAATCGTTATTTAAATTAGGTAATATGTCAGTTAATGTAAATTTTCGCAAGTTGACCGTGTCAACCTTACGAATATTTACCTTAGGATCTGCATCATTATTCGTATTCAACGAGCAAGGTACTCCTCGTGCAATCACTTGTCGCGTCATGAAATTTAGGGTATGGTCAGAAACGTTCAAAATTGGGACGTATGCTTCATCTGCCGATACCACACAACGAGGTAGAACATATTCCTTACAAGGCTCCATCGTTTTCCTCAATTCGATAAATAAATCCCCTTTGTATTTGGAATCATGGACGCATCGTACCACTCCGATGTGATTTGGAGCAACGGAAACGTTTTCCTTTGCCACTAACTTGACCTTTTCTGGGGTTGGTAGTTTGTCAATTTCTGGAAGCTGTGCGAGACTTGAGTCAAACAATCTTAACTGGCCATTCTTCACAACAAGGACTACGTTAGCCCTATTTATAAATGGTTGACCAATCAAAACTGCCATCTTTTGTAGTTCATCAGGCACAACTACTATAGGGGTGTCGGCTTTAATCAAATCCACCTCCACAACAGCTGTTGCAGTACCCAACGTTCTCGCTCTACCTCCAACGTAACCAGTTACATACATTTGGTTGGCTTCATCCCAGACCAGATTAAGTTGTCGGGCCTCACTTTCCCTAATAGCAACCACTTGACATCCGGTATCAACATAACCGTTAAATTTATGTCCGTTAATTTTACACATAACTTCGTAGCAATCATTGTTTGTTGCATGATTTGTCTGACAGATGAGTGTATCTCTTTTTGACAAACCTGGTTTATTTCTGAAGCAAGTTGCAGCTGTATGCCCCAGCCGTTTACAATTTGTACACTCTAACCTCGGTTTCGGGCATTTATTTTGGGTGTGCCCGATTTGACGGCAATTGAAACATTTTAGACTCTTTCCATGAGTCAGCTTCATCCGTAGATCAGAAGTTTCCTTTTTCTGAAATTTAGTAGGTTGTGATCGGATAGCAAGTGTTTCATCGCTTTTTCTTTGTCAATACTCAGCGCTGATAAATACTCCCGATAAAGATCCTCAGGATTTGCATAACGTCCAGCCTTCGCTCCTAATTGAATAGCTTCATCTGGAATACCATCAATGAGCATAGGTAACAGCATTTTTGCCACTTATCTCACATTGCCTTAGCAACTGCATTTTTTTCAAAATAATATTCTGTCCAAGTTTCTTGAACAAGTTTGTGTCTTTTCACAAGTTCCTTTAATACACTGGGAAAATCAACATGGTCTGGAAAAAGCACGTAAAAGCATATTTTTCCATTCAGTCCAAGTATATTTGTAAGTGTCTAAATTTTCATACCATGTTTTAGCTAAACCAACCAGTCTTGCTTGCATGAGGTATATTGTAGTCTTTTCATCCCAGCAATTTATTTCCGCAAGCTGATCGATTTTGTTAAGCCACTTATTAATAGAGGTATTCGGCTTACCTGGAGAAAACTCCGGAATGCAATCCGATCGAATAGAGATACGTGTAACATTTTCTCTTCCTTCTTGATCACCCTGTAGTTTTTTAACAAGTTCCTCTAATTGCCTAATTCTTTCATTTTCATTGTTACGTGTCATAGAGCTCGCACGTTGCGATTCATTTTCCAAGGCAACACTATTATTCGAGGCATCTCCTGACCGAGAACAACGTTTGCCCTCGACCTAGGAATGCTTCTAACTTTCTTTCCTTTGGAGCGCTTAAAACGCTCTGTATCATTTTCACTGGTTGAGGATGAACTATCTGACGATGTGCTACTAGAGGAACTACGCGAACGACGTTTCCGTTTACTCATTTTAATTTGTTTCCACAAAGTTCACTTCTTTCACAATAATAATTAATAATCACTTAACTGTCACTCCGGATGAGAGTTTTATTATCCCACCGCTGCAAGCTGTAAGACTTTGTTTATACAATTTATTTAGAAAAATAATAATTATGAACAATTGCATTTGTGTACATAAGAAAATAAGAATCATCAGATTGACCGTCTGTTTCATATGCCTACGTGTTTTAAAACTAACTAACTGCTAAACCTTTGTCAGCTTCCTCTATCTGAATTACGTCGCCGGCGCCGCCGTCTCAAGTAACCATATTATATTAGTCATAACAATAAACATTTCTTTCAATACTATTGGTTTAAAAGGCAATTTTTTCGAATGGAATATTTTTTTTATGCAGTTGAATTAAAATCTATCGAAAAATTTTTGGTTTTATTCTATACATGGAATTATTATTTAAGCTTCTTTGATTCCTTTTATCCTTCTTGGTATTCCAATAGTCACCATTTTGACATCAGTCAGTGTACGTTTACGTGCTGCTCTCAAATTTTTCTGGATTGCACGAGAAAGTTCTTCCAAATGTTTTCCTTCCATTAAAATAGCGACTTTTTATTTTTGCCCTTACCTGAAGTTCCTACGAATAACTTTTTTGGTCTGGCAAGTCGTGGTGGGTTTTACTGTATTTCATCATGTTTTATCTTAAATTTCTGTTAAAATTTTTTTTCAAGACTGACAGAATAATCCTGTGGTCCAAAAGATACTGAAATGTATTGTAGTAATCATTCGCTTAATGGCAGTTTTAATATTTTGTTTCGTCGTAACATTAAAAATAATTATTTTCTTGTAATGCGTGCACATCCCCGATGTACCACTACCTGTAAACACTAAAAGAATACTTGTAATAATATTGTGTCAGGATACAGGTGGATGTTTGATATTACAGCTCTGATTAAAGAAATATCAAGGCTATTTATTAGTAACTTCATTTTCAAGGTAACGTCACTATTAAGAATTTAGGAAAGTTGAAACTTTGTCAGCAATGCAAAAAACTAGTGCAATGCAGTGAATAATAACATTAATAAGACATTAATGCTGTGTAAATAACATGTGTACGTGTGCCTTTCACATCGTATGTCATCTTCTGCATGGTGAGTATGTTGGTAATTTAATATATACACTTTTAACCAATCCGCAGTTCTCAGAAATATTTAAACAAATCATGTTCTATTTTACGTTCAGTTAATTAATTAAACATTATGTAACAGTCAGGTCGTCTCTGGCCTTGACCTAAAAAAGTTCGATGTCTACTAAGTAGAGTTGACCAACGACAGCTGCTTTCAAGTTTCAGTAGAGTCACATGTACTTTTCCGATAATAACGTATTTAGGTTATGACAGATGATATACAGATAAAATAAGCACATATTACCTGTGTATAAAACTGCGTACCATTTACATGTCACGTACCGAAGATAGTGGCTGAGATTGCGCATCAGCGAACATTTGTATAATACAGTTTCTATGTTTTCTGCTGAAAAACATCTCCTCTGTGGGTAAACATACTAGTGTGTAAAGCGAAAATAAACTTTTACCACTTACCGAAGTAACGTTTATATAATATATGTTTATAGAATGTCATTATACCGCTTACTCGCATACAGGTGGTACCGCTAAGAGTTTTTAATTAATTTTCTACATTACGTTTATTTAAAAACTCATCTAATGATAATGATGAATTTTCTAATCGATGAATACTGTCCAGTAGCACGCTATGATATAATTGTTATGAATCACAAGTGTCGCTGCTTGTTCCTCAGGATTGTTGAAATATTTTTGAGCCTCAGAGATGACTTTTAATTCACTCGACTTTAACTGCAAAATAAAAGCTTTTATTGTTTGAAAATACTGCCGCTAGCCATATTCCTCAACATGTTAATCTAGGTTGCGGTGGACTTGCGATGTCAGTACAAACCGAATAGGGTTTTCACGAATATTTGTTTACATTTGCAATTAATGCATCAACTTCGAAATAATTTCATCAAACTTCCACTAAATGAAAGGCTACGTGTATTAAATTTGGGTATACATTTTTAGCAATTATCTAGATTTAACCCATTTTATGTCGTACGCATCAGTGATTTAGTATGAATACTTGTACAGTTACCTCATTTACGGTTTTGTAATCTTTCACTAGCAGTTCGATATGTTTACGTGAGTCCAAGGACTATAAATGAAGAGTATGAGTATAAATTAGTGCCATAAGAACAACGTTGGCCTGTGTACGGACGGAGCAGTGAACGGTTATGACGTATCCATCAGTGCATAATTGCTGTTATCAATGAAAGCCTGTGTGTTTACATTGTGATATTACGTGTTTTCTCTTCAGTTTTTAGTGACCATTTTTTCATTTTTAAACATTATAGAGTGATAATGCACTTTTAAGAACATAGTACAATTAATATTTTTCGTTTTAAACTTTATTTTGTGTGTTTTTTCGTTTTTACACAGACTCAATTTGTGATTAGTATTTGAACATTTTTGCATTCTAATCAGTTTTTCCGGAGCATTTTAATAGTTCTTATAAACTTTCTCTTAAAACTACGCCCAGGAGTTGTGAAAAAATTAGCAAATAAAATAGAGAAAAACCATTTAAAATTGTTTATGACTTTTGTAAACTAAGAATTCACATGCAAACATTTAGTTTAGAAAAAAAAACACCGGACTCTACATAGGTACCCAAGGGTTTTTGGGGTCGCCAATTTCGATACCGAGGTCGGTTAAGCTCTATCACGTCAGGTTAAAGATCATTTAAAGGTCAAACTAAGAAAAGGTGGTTGAAAAAATGTGAAAAACTTCGTACATAGGTCTCTTAATCCGAATCCGGTGTTCGCTTACCCTTAAAAAGGCATTCAGAGCTTATTTCAAGGTAATTCTGAGGTCATTTCAAGGTTAATTTGAGAAAAACAGAGAAGAAGCTGTCAAGCAATCTAAAAAATTCATACATAGGTTTTTGGGATCGCTGAGTCCGAATCCGATGTCAGTTGATCTCTATCACCTCATGTTCAAGCTCGTTTGAAGGTTAAAGTAAGAATAGGAGGTGAAAAAAATTGTAAAAATTTTTTACGAGTGCTCACCTGCCCACTTATTGTATATTTATCTGTCTGCCTTTTTACCTGCACACCTGTTTGTTTGCTTGTTAGTCTGTATTTATCGTCCGCCTGCATTTTCTCTCTGTCCATCTACCTGACATCCTGCCTTTCTACCTGCCTTTCTGTCAGTAATTTTGTCTATCTTCCTGTCTGACTAAATGGTTAAATGCGCCATCTATCGAATACTCAAGGTACTCTCTACTTTCATGTTCGCTCTGCTTCTGCAACTATACTTAAAGGCCATTCTTTGCGTTCTACAGGATTTATGTGGTGAATATAAGCTCGTCAACTTTCACAGAAAGAAAAGAAGTAGGTGATTCATTGAGTTAAATATATTTGTACTGAGATAGTCGAGGAATCTACACATGCAGCAAAAGCTGGCGGACGAATACAGGCTATGATCAAAGTCGGCCGTATATTGTAACTTGAAGGTGTGGATCTGATAAAAAGCGGATCTAAAAAACTGATATTTGGACTTAGAATCCCGAAAAACCTTCAGATTTTTCAAGTGTATCAATTTATCCTCATAATGAGCTTAAAATGACGTCTGAGCGACCTTAATGGACCATGTTCGGATTCAGACTTAGCTACCCCAAAAAAATATGTATGAATATTTTCAGATTTCTTGTCAGCTTCTCCTCTGTTTTTCTCAAACTAGCCTTGAAATTAAATCAGAATGACCTTGAAATGACCTCTGGATGCCTTCTAAGGGTATGCGAAAACCGGATTCGGACTCAGGGACCCCAAAAACCTATGTATGAACTTTTTCAAATTCTTTCAACCACCTTTTCTTAGTTAGACCTTTAATTGACCTTGAACCTGACGTGATAGAGCTTAACCAACCCCGGCATCGAAATCAGCGACCCCAAAAACCCCTGGGTACCTAGGTAGAGTCTGGTGTCTTTTGTTACACTTGAAAATTTCATGAGGCCTGGAAAAAAAATAAAATAAAATACCACTGTTATTTTCCTAAATATGAGCTTGTTTATTGGATTTTAATTACAATTTAAATTCAATATTTTATTATTTTAAATTAGTAATCCATCAGGGAGTCATGAAACTTGTTTCCTTGTATTTTCCACGCGTCCCTCCTTGTTGCTAATCTCGCTCTGATTGTTACTTCAAGAGATCTAAAACAAAACAAATTTTATAGAAGACCATCATCCAGTGGTTTGTTTTAGTAAATAATAAGTGTCACAGGGCAAATGTATAGATGCCTATATTTTGTCTATATCGCTAATATAATATTAATTGTAACTTACCAATATTATTAGTCCAATCCAGCCTCTTCTCGTGTAAGAAATTATTTCTGTCCTCGTTGCCTGCCACGTACTTCGGCTTAGGGTTGAATTAATTGATATGTATTTTCAATTCTAATTGTTTTCGAGTAATGACCGTACCTACAATGTAATAAATTGTATTTAATAAAATATAACCTATGAAAGAAAACAAACAAAAACGATATCGTTTCTTTCTTATTGTGAAATAAAGAAAATAATTGGGGACTTACCTTGATAGGGCTTGTTATCCAGTAATGGTTACTTGTGTTAGTAATATACCATAAACCTTTTACTTTACAATTCTCAGCTTAGGTTATTATGTTGTCTGTCAAAACTCAAATTAAACTTTACGCACTACGTAGGCAAAAGTAGCTGTCGTTACGGTTGCAACGTTCTAGCGTAAGAGCGCAAGACGGTACGTCCAATATTACAGGACCGCCTTAGGTTACGGCTTTATTACTAGGCGCTAATTTTGTTATATTTTCTATTCAGCGGTACAACCAACATAGTAACATACTGCATAAGCATCCTAGCTGTTCAACTGTTGTAATATGGTAGTAAACAGTAACCATTTAATTGTTTAAATTTGTAGGCTTGTGGCGATTGAGACCTCCGGTCCTGTGTATCTCAGGTCATGACCTTGATACCATTTGAAGGTCGTGAACTATGTAAGATGTTAACATGACTTACGTGGTATGGGTAATTTTCCTTTGTAATTTAAATTTGTCTTCTCTAAATAATATTTTGTTTATTAGGTCTTCTAGTCTAAGAGAAAATAGTATGTGTCTCACTTTGTGGTATTATTTTAAACAGTAGGGCTTCTGTAATTTATGTTCTTCTTGACTTGGATCGTCAACAATTAACGCGGTACATCGTTCATTTCCTGCATTTGAATGGTTTTTCTGAAATGCTGGTTTTTATGATTTTTTTTCTCTTCCTTCTTTTTCCGGGAGAGCCATGTTTTGGGGATTATTAACGGGGTAGGCATTGCGTTCACACGTTCTTTATTGTGAGTTACCAATTTTTGAGTATTGGGATCAATAGTGAGTGCACTGCCGTGTTCGTGATTAGATTATCATCTTATGTGATTTAATTAGTTTTCACGAAATTACATTTTAACTCGTTAAGCTTTGTCGAGGTACCAGTCGAGGAACTTCCAGTGGTTTTAAGGTTTGGAGACTACAGTCAAACCGGAATTTTTTTTTTGTTTTGGTCCTATTTTTTTTTCCGTCCACCCTGAGGAAATATTTAAATAGTGCACTTTTGGTTCACCGTTTTAAGGTGTCGCCTTTTTGGTTCACCACCGTTTTGTGGGACCGATTCCCGGCCATCGCATCAGAGAACATCTCCTAGCTGTGTAGCGCACACCCAATTGGCTACAACCCCTAGACACTATTGACAACGCCCGCCGCTCACCAGTCACAAGATAAGTGCCCATACATTTTTGTTTGCATTTTTTTTCACATATTTATGCCATTTGTTGGATATCTGTAGCATGGATATCTTGTTTATTTTATTTTTATATGCGTATATATCCTATTAGTATTAAGTGTATATGGGAACAACCTTCCCATCAGTGCGAGTATTTCGCTGTTGTAGTTACCTATATATGTATATATGTATCCTTAAATGTCATTACGTATTATAATTTACCTACATAATTTTTTTTGTAATATATCCTTTGATATCAAACATCCAGTTTTTTTGTTGTTTGTGTGTTTACCACCTAGCTGTCTTACCTGCTCCCCCCCGATGAGCTAGCAAGTGTGTGGTTCCTACTTTCTTTTCGAACGGCACACTATAATAAACATTTGCTACGAGTACCGGAGAGGTATCCATCGAAGATGGACCTTTTTTTTTTGTTATTATTAAATAACGATAAATAAATAATTTTTTTTATTATGATTTGTACGTAGCACTTTTTTTCAAACTAAATGTTGGCCTGTGTATAATTCGAATTAATTACAATAACTTTCAAGTCCAGCTTAAAAAAAGATTTGAAAAGAAAGCTTTTAACAATAGACGATGGCCAAAGGAGCAAAATTCGTAAATTAAAAAAATAGTAAATTAGAAATTTCTATAATCTCTTTTAAGGTTTTATAAGATTTTTTATTAATAACAGATTTTACAACATATGAAAAAACAAATTTTGAAAAAAATGTAATTTAAATAGTTTTAAAACGAAAAAAATGTCGTTTGTTTAAACATGAGTAACTTTTAATATAAGTTATATAAATAATTAAAATAAGTAATTTTTTTATGTTTTAATATCCATTGTGAAAGAAAGTAAAACCTTTTTATATTAAAACATAATTATTCCTCATGTAGGTCTCCTCTTATTTTCTTAATATTAATAATTATCATCTGTTACAAATTTATAAATAAAAATATTTGCAATCACTATTACGTGTGTTTATATTGTTTTTAAAAAGTGAATATAAGTGACATATTTTCAAGCAATAAAAGCAACATTTTACACTTAGCACCTTTATACAGGGTGTCCTATAAATAAGTACCTTCCTTCAAGGGGGTGATAGGACTAGAAAAAATAAGTTGAGTTTTGTATACAAACATTTGCCTTAAAACAGTTCATAAGGGAGCTATAACCCCTTAAAAGGGGTAAGCACAACATAGTTATTTGGCAATAAATTCGAAACGTCTCAAGTTGCAAAAATTAAATACGGACAATTTATTGATTTTATAGTGTTACATATTTAGTCAAATTTTTATCTAAATATCATGATTTGTTGTTACAGTTACAGGGAGGGGACGTGAATTTTCGCTATTTCTTTTATTTTTTTTTCACATATAATTTGGAGAAAGGCTCCAGTGTTAAAAACTGAAAAAGGTGCTCGTATTAAATTTTGATAGAAACCATCGTATTGGAGTTATCTGTATTTTAATATTGCAATACAAGTTCAGTGATATGCAATAATTGATGATAACTACATACCTCTACAAGCATAATTCCACAATATTTTCAACTATTGCTTTGTGGAGCAATTTAAAATATCGCTTTCCACAATAAAGTATGTAATTTAAGGACAAAAAAATATGTTTTTTATTTACAATAATTTTCTAATTAATATTATTTTAAGTATGTGTCATAAGTTCAGATGATCAAGAATAAAAAAATAAATTGGTTGTTATATTCTCATTGCGTGAAGCGATATTTTGAATGGCTCTACAAAATAGTAGTTGAAAATATTGTAGAATTATTTTTGTAGAGGTATGTAATTACCTGCATACCTATCCTGTATTGCAATATTAAAATACAAATAACTCTTAAACGATGGCTCTTATAGAAATTCAGTAAGAGCACCACAGTTTTTACACTTGTGCCTTTTCCGTTTTAAACATTTAAAGAAAATAACAGAAAAATATAGCGAACATTCTAGTTCTATCACCCCCTTGAAGGAAGGTACTCAATTATGGGACACCCTGTATATTAAAAAATATACATTTGGACTTATTTTTATAAACTAATAGACCAAATAATTTCTCAAATATAAGTTTCATTTAATAAATAAGACGTCCATAATAGTCATCTGGCTAAAACTAAAATTCTATTAATTTATTACTCTATATATATTGCTCGTACAAACTTCAGATGTGTTTAATTTTCTTTACTGGTTAAATGCTCATGTAAAAAATCTAAAAGACTTTTTAGTTTAAAAATAAAGAAAAAGATTTAAACAGCGTAATTTAAAAAAAAATGTATCGCCGTACATTTTAAATGTATTTTCACTGGGAAATATGTATCCGCACTATCTTCAATGTGTATAAAAGACACCGGATCGTTATACAAATATAAGTTAGAAATCTTAAAGTCTTTTGTGAACCAAACATGGTTATATGTGATACATACACGCGACGCGTACACAACCAGGTCACCCGTTCAACTGATCATCGATGTCTAAAATGTAGGCGTAAATAACTAGTCGAGGATCACTGTGTCTATGACTGTGGCCATAGGTGAGCATATCTACTAACAAAATTACTACTCAACCCAACAGTTATATTACAATTGGGCACACATTGTTAAAATGATACACTTTTTTTAAATTGTAGTAGAAACCAGCATTTAAAAATTGAGAGGTTATTACCTAACGATGTGTTCTTTCATTTCATTAAATTTCTTCAGAAATCTTTGAAATATGTTTCATCATTTTTTTCATGAAAGTAGTTTTTTATAACACTGATCCTAAAATTATTCAAAACACTATTTATTATACAAATGGAATAATAACCTATTTAAAATTCAAAGTTAGTTTATTTCAATGACAGTTACATAGTTATCTAGTGAATGCAACTTAAAATGCATGATGGAAATTTTATCATTTAATGCACATTAAACATTGTTAATAACCAGCAAACGGATTAATGAATACAAAATTATAACCTTTTATAACAAAGTGGATAAAATTTGCAATATTTGCATCTACTTTCGTATACAGTAGGATCGTAAAGCCTAATAACATTTTAACGTTTTAGAATAGAACAACAAATTTTGGAGTATTTCTATGAAATCTTTTATTTTATTTGTTTATCTAACGTCAGTCTATTTCCGCTACCAAGGCCAAGTACCAACGCGAGGAGACGAACTACCCCAACCTGGAAATTTTGTCGAGCTTCTTTTTTGTTTATTTCTTTATTAACCGAGACTCCAATATATGGAGCATAGAGGATTCAAGTCAATTTTATATTATGCCAGCAGTGGTGCCACGCAAGGCTCAAACCTGGATTCGTTAACGTCCTTACTTTTTGTTCATGATATTGTTGAGTTGCTAGACTCTAAAACTTATTTATATGCTGATGATTGAAAATTGTTAATTATCCATGACGACATGATTGTCAAACATTACAATCAGACATTAACTCCTTGACCTCTTGGTGTGTTGCTAACAAATAAAGTCTCAATACTATGAAATGTCAGGTGATGACTTTTTATAGAACACGGGAGAAAATTACATATAAATATACGGTAAATGAGGTAATTCTAACCAGATAAAGGATCTTTAAGTATTTTTTTGATTCAGAATTAACTTAACCACACTATGATTACATTAGTAACCGTAGTCTAAAAATGCTTGGTTTTATTATAAGGAACACAAGAAACTTTACAAATATTAACGATCTAAAAGCTCTATATTTTGCATTTGTGAGAAGTTGTTTAGAATATTATTGTATTATGTGGAGTCCACATTATAATGTTCATATTCAGGTGATTGAGAGAATTTAGCGAAAATTTTGTAAATATATGTATTTTATTAAATACAAAAGATATCCAGATGTAAACTATAATTATACTGATTTAATTTGGAACCCTTGTTCATTAGACGTAAGGTATCATGCTATGATACAAACTCGTACATGGTCAAGTTGATAATTCTGAATTCTTAAATTTGCTCCAGTTTCAGGTTCCTAGAATTAGTTCCAGAAATTCTTCTAACTTCAGGTGTGATATTCCTTGTACAAACCAACACAAAAATTATCCGTTATTTAGCATGTGCAGATTGTATAACGAAGTGCAATACTCAGCTGATATTTTTTTGTAATGACTCATGTATTTCTAAGTACTATTAGGGAAACCACAATACATTGATTTAACTTAACACATCAATGAGTATTGCTCTATAAATTATTATTAACTATATATCTCATATTAAACTGTTTTTACAAATCTTGGTATACTTCTATTTTCATATTATTTGTTTATTGTATTGCTTTTCCCTTTAAATTACAATAGTGTAGTATAAGTGTCTATATTGTATCCAGATTTATGGACTGTAGTGTCTGTTTTATTTAATAAACATTATTATTATTATTTTTATTATTTCTCCGTAAATAAATGAGGCACTGCTATGAAATCCAGAAGGTGTAAGTTGTATACATTTCGAACCATAGTTTTCGTCTCTCCATTCGAAATTATATTAATGGAAAAATGCAAAACCGTCTAATTTTTTTAAACGATTCTCAATTGATAAGCAAGGTATGATATATTTTGAAATGAGTTTAAGTCAAAGACGTTACCTCTTATTAAAAAATTATAATAAAACTTTTTTATGCATTAATGATCATAAATGTCGAAAAAGAAAGAAAAATAGCTTAGGTCATTGGCATTCCGTTTTTTTTTTTTTTTTTTTTTTGGGAAAAAATATCTACGACGCCCCTCACCGCACACCTCTGGTTGCAAGGTAAAGATGAAAACTATAGTGGAACGTGTATTAATGTACGTAACGTTCACCTTCCGAATTTCATAACAATATGTGAATAATTTCCCGAGAAATATGGGAAAAACTGAAAATAAATTAAAAATTCAACGCCCTCTATCTCGAAAACAATCCATATTTAGCTATAAGTTTATATGGAAATCTGTATTATTTTAGCGTGTTCTGTCAATACCTTCAGTTTCCCGTTTAAAATCTGGGCCACCCTGTATATCTTTTAGTTTCGGAGATAAAGCTATTAATGTATTAAAGAGCCGCAGTATTTTCAATATAACTTAAATACGGCAAACATGATAAAATAAAGTAACAATCTCTAACATTTTTTGTTAAAAAAATTTCCCGTATTTCATTTACTTTACGAGATACAGCTAATAAAAATAAATTTCAATATGACCGCCATTTTTCAAGGTGGCGGTTGACCGCGACAAAAAAAGAGACTCCCCCTTTAAATTTCTTTCAAATTATCTAAAGATTATAATGCAAAAAAAATGTACCCTCTTTGATGTTGTCAGGTCTCAGATTTCTGACTGGACTAATAAATTAGGTTTTGAAAATTGTGTCTACGACTGACGGGGACTCCCAAGGTATAAAACTTACATGTTTAAAGGCTACGACTATATCTAAGACATTCTGGATTTTCACGAGCTCGTAATTATATCTCAAGAGAGGTCATCTTGTACTTTATTGTTATAAACAAAAGGTAAGGTGTTAAAACGTGCTGCTCTTTAATGAGAATCTTATCTAAATTTATGTGTAAAATTATATGACTCCTACCTAAGATGTCACTTTGAAATTGTCTGAAACAAGACTTTCGTCTGTGTAATTCCTTGATAGACACACATCTTTAGAAGGATTAATTTGCATCTTGGTACAAAGTGAATAGGTAGCTAAATGTTTACAACATTCTTTCCGTACTGTTGTTTCACCGTTCAGAATAAGAAACTAGAATTTAATTTAAAGACGAGAATAAATTCATGATTATATTGGCAATTATATGTGTACTGAACATAAAATTTTATGTTGAAAACATCGTAATAAATTTTATATACATAAATAATTTATGAACAAATTTTAATTACTATCACATTTTCTTAAACGTTTTAATATCGATGATGTCTCGTCTCGTCCCGTTAATATCTCTGTGTAATATCTGGTATTAAATAACCTTGTAAGTGGCATTGTTTATTTATGTATCGAAAAAAACGAGATTTTGATGAAGATAGGTTGTGGGGACAGGACGCAGACTCAAAAAAAGGTATATGTGATTTATTTAACACTAAATTCCCCAAACATCAACCCTTTAGCTAGTCTAGAGTTAGTAAACATGAAAAAAATAATCAGAAAAACGGGGAATGCACATGATAAGCTAAATATTCTTTTTGACGTTCAAGAAAACCACCATGTATTCCTTCGACAAACTTGTCGAATATTCTCATCTAAACCAGTTGGTTTAGATGAGAATATTCGTTCTTACTCATCTCATCAGATACTATGAAGAGTATTAAATAAGATAAATTCCATCCATATAAATTTCAGCTTGTCCATGGGATAAATGAAGAAAACTTCGATCGGAGAATTAAGATTTGTCAACACATGAGTAACAATAATAATTATATAATTAAGAAGGTTTAGTGCCATATCCCCAAAAAAAACAACTATGCAGCTTTTTTTGGGGATATGGCACTAAACCTTCTTTATTTTATTTTGACCCCAATAAATCTATATTATTTAATAATAATTATTGTGTAAATGAAAGATTTGTAAAAATTATTTTATTTTTGGATGAAGTTACCTTCACATTAAATGGGACAGTTATTCGCCAGAATTGCAAATACTGGGCAACAGAGAACCCATACTGAATACAAGAAAAATGCATTGACAGGCCACAAAAAGTAAACATACTTAAAGTTATAGTTATTTAACTAATAAAAATTATCTGGTGTTTTTTTGGTTTCTGCAGTAGAACTGCATCTTCATAACAAATTGCTGGATACATTTAGGAATGACCTTAATTTCATTAATTTTAATTTAATTTTTTTGTGGCGATATATGAAAAGTGGCGTCGTAGTAACATTAATTTATTACAGGGTAACACAAAATACAAAATGCAAATTAAATTGTAAAATTTGTGCTATTAGTTTAAAAACTATACTTAAATTAATCTAATACAATATTGAAAGTTCATTTGAGGTAGAATACAAAAAAAAACATTTTTATATATTTATTATCCACACAAACACCTCTAATTACGGATTCGTTGATTGAAAGTCCCGGTAATCCTTTCTCAGTACTTTATTAAATTAATTAATAATTAACAACGACAACTTGGTGAAGAACTTAACTATAATAATCACAATTAAACACTTAGAAATCAATACCTTAATCTCTAACTTATTTTTTCTTTACTATCACACTTCCAAATTAATACTAAGCTACTGGATCCATTATGTTCCTTACACAGCGTGTCGCAGATTGAAAGTGACAGAGTAATGGGAGATAGAGCACACTTATCTGAATTCAAAACGCCCACAAACTTACCCTTGAATGTTAACTGTTTTTAAAATACAGGGTTTTATGCTTTTTGACTAAATCTGTAGTCAACCATATTTCTGAAATGATTTTAAATATTTGAGTAAAATTTAGTACATATATTATTCTCTCTTAGTACAATCAAAACCATAATTCATTTTGGAAAAATTTCAGGACCGTACACATTTTTCATAATGTTGCTCTTAATACCTATAACATTACCCTATGTATCATTTTTTGGCAAATATTAGTAAACGTTTAGTCAATGTCGTTTAATCAATTTAATCAATGGATCAGTGTATAAAATAATGTCATAATATTTGTTGGCAGATTTAAGGTTATTCTCCAATTCGTTTTTAAAAATATTGATTGACCAAATTTAAAATTCTATAAATCATGCAAACAACTGACTACTGTCACTATTTTATTAATTTTACTTAAATACCCTACACTGATTAAGCATATTAATTTGTTGAACAAGAAATACACATATGTGTATATTTTAATCGAGTCCAGCCCTACACGATTCATTAATTTTTCAATAAATATGTATTTCTTGTCCAACATAATAAAGATGCCTAATTAGCGTAGGATATTTAAGTAAAATTAATAAAATAGTGACGTTAGTCAGTTGATTGCTTAATTTATAGAATTTGAAGTTTGCTCAAACAGTATTTTTAAAATTTATTGGAGAATAACGTTAAACGTGCCATCAAATAGTATGACATTATTTTATATACTGATTCATTGACATTTAAAACGTTAACAAATATTTACTTAAAAATGACACACAGGTAGATGTTACCGGCACAGAGAGCAACATTATAAAAATTGAGTCCGGCCCTGGAATATTTCCAAAGTAAATTATGATTTTGAATGGACTAAAAGAGTATAATGTTTGTACCAAATTGTAACCAAATGTTTAAAGCCGTTCCAGAAATATTGTCGACTACAGTTTTAGTCAGAAACCATAAAACGCTCTGTTTCTCAAAACCGGTTAATATTTAAGGTAAGTTCAGGGTGATTTGAACTCATCTAAGTGTGCCTTATTTTCCATTATGCAATGTCATTTTACATCTGAGACACCTTGTATATTCATCTATGTGCAGTCTAGAACTTTCCTGAATATTTCTGGTTCTTCTCTAATATAATAATTCTAGTTCTCTCTTTATAAGATAGACTAACGTAATAAATCTAATTTAAGTTTTAATACTAATGACGCCATCTCTGTGCATATCTCTGAATCATTGGTGTCAAAATAGTAAAAAATTGAAAATAAGCATTTTATTGCATTAATTATTTTGATATGAATTTGAAGTTCTATTTCATTTTACAGAAAAGAATTCAGAGAACATGAAAAATGCTAAAATGGGTAAATTTTTTTCAGTTTTTGTGCTATATCATTGACACTAATCAGAATTTTGGTATATACGTAGAACAAATTTTTTTCTTTTTTCTCTAATGAAAGAAGACCAACCAGAGCTGTCTACTATCTCTGTCTATAAACATGTCCAAAGATATAGCGGTTGTTTTGCTCATTAATTCTCTCACGTGGAAATATTTGCGATTAATAGGATCGGAGAAATCAGGTCGTTATTTTGTATAAACTAGGATATTTTGCAGTATTTTCTAATTTAATTAATTTAGTTGCAATTTTTATTTCAATGTATAATAATTACTGAATATCTTTCTGTAATATTCTATATCCTTCAAAAAAGTATATTAATATGAGATTACTGCTTAAGATTAACCTAATTATTTTTTGTCACCAAAAAATATGAAACCATTTTAACTATTATTTAAAGAAGGAAACACTTTTTATAAGATAAAAATGCATAAAAATTGTTATTTACAAAAATAGCGATTTTTTTACCCTAATTCACAACCTCATATTTCCAGTCCTATTGATCACAGAGACCCCACATGGTCTCATTTTATTTTTCATATGTATAATGTAGTTTATGTAATGGCATATGAAAAAAATTACTCATTTCAGCATATTTTATGCTCGCTCTAAATTCGTTTATGCAAAATGAATACTTCAAATTCACATCAAAATATACTCATTAATGCAATACGATAATACCCATTTTTAATTTTTTTCCCATATAAGTCGATTTTTACTTTAGTCGACTGGCCGAATAGTCTTAAAAACACTATTAGAATACATCATATCCAAATTAATCTTAAAATAAATTAATCAACACCCACACCTGACGGGCTTCGGACAGATTTGTTTGATGATTAATTTGAATTTAATGAATCACATGATTTGCTATAAAACTGATACAAGACAACAACTACTAGACTTTATGAAATCGTAATATAATTTTTATTCCAGTAATAGCCTTAAAGGACACAAAATATTTAAGACATAATAATTAGCGTTACCCTTAACAATTTATTAATATTTGTTCTAAAACATCATTAAAAAATATGTGATGTAAAAATAATATCAACGAAATTTGTCGGCGAAATTGTCGGGATGATATCTCGTCTGATTTGAGACTTAATTACATAATTTTACATTAGGATTTGCTAAAAGTGGCTATAGATTGATAGTATGTACCCACTAACAAGTTTTGTTTCTCCTTGTTCATACACCTTTCTCTCCTTTTAAAAAACGCGATATCTCATCTGCAGATGATTTTGAGAACTTATATTTATAAATAATTCTATATTTTATGGCTCTGTATTTAACAATATTCTCTAAAATGTACCCAATGTCTCCCAAATTACTTATAATCAGGGGTTTTTGCTTATTTCTAAAACAGATAGAGCGAAATGGATTGCATATTCTTTCCTCGTTTTTTGAATTCCAGTGGTGGAGGTCCTATTTTGAAATTTCTTCCCGTTCTCGCGATATTGCGAGAACGGGAAGATATGTCAAAATAGATATGTCAAAATAGATTTTTTACACTTTGTTCAACTTACGCTGCTTCCCTAATAGTGGACGTTTTTTTGATGCGGTAAAAACTTTATTGGAACAAAATTTAACCCAGAAAATGGTTTTAAGAGAGAAAATCGTCTTGGGTTTTCATTGTTTTGCCGATTAGATATGAGATTCCTATAAAAAACCAAGGCGGCGGCATGGAAAAACTAATGATAGTTTGGGAAGTTCCTCATAGAATGGTACCTTCACCATTGGGCATTGGCTCAAAAAATGAGGTAAAGTATGTGCAATCCATTTCGCTTTATCTCTTTCAGAAATAGACAAATCCACTAAAAACTTGTTGTTTCTAAAATCTATCAAACTTTTATAGATTTTTTTTTCTCTAAAATGTCTCTAAACGGTACAAAGTCATAATCTTCATTATATTTAACTGAAAACTAAAAAATGAAATGGCCGAACATAACTACTACTTTCGTAGCAGACTATACACATCTTGATGATTTAAAAAACGTATCATACGAAGAAGTGCTTAAGCTTTAATTACGATTGACGGGTTAAAAAGGATTTTTACCTAATGTAAGGAAACTCTTCTTAAAGCCGTCACGAACACCATTTATAGACCAGTTTCTGGTCATTGTCTTCATCAGTACAAAGTATGTGTATGCAACGTCTACAAGAAGAATTTCTAATATACCTCTCTATGTGATAGTAGAGGACTAACTAGTTATAAGGCGACTCCATTACCATCTACCAATAGTCAATCGCAATAGAAATAAATTGGAAAGTTGCTCCGACACAGCGAACTTTACTAAATAAATTTTTAATTACTCTGAATTCTTCTATATTTTTTTCGTCATAAATTGCCCTTACTTGCCACGTGAGTATATTTATTCAAAATCAGTTTACGTAGCTAGTCTGAAAATGTTCAATATTTTTAGATTTTCTTTCCTATTTTGCATTTGATGAAATGTTCTGACGATACAGTACATATAATACAATTTTTATTATTATATTGTTGCCAACATAAAATTGTGCATTATGTTTGTGACTGAATATGTAGGTCACTAAATAATATTAATGTAATTAACTAATAATTTTTATTGTTAATTATCCTCACATGTGAGTAAAACTTGCCTGAGAAATGCCACCTTTTGCTCAGTAAAATAATAAGGAAAACATCAATACCTACTGTTAATTATTTTCTTATAACAATATTCCGTATAAAACAAATTTTCACATAAAATACAACATATGTTTAATAAATACTATAATTTACTATTAATAACATTATCTGTAATTAATAAGGAAATATTTTTTTTGTTGCGCTATTGCTGTTGAGAAAATTACGCTTCTATTATAATAAATAATTATAATTTCCTTGATGGAACTAAATTATAAAGCCACGTGTGGAAAAATTTTGTTTCTTTGTTTTAGTCAGGCACTATTGTTCTAAACGACATT
The DNA here is from genome assembly GCA_029963845.1 of Rhamnusium bicolor. Lineage (NCBI taxonomy): Eukaryota > Metazoa > Arthropoda > Insecta > Coleoptera > Cerambycidae > Rhamnusium > Rhamnusium bicolor. The sequence continues at coordinate 48,068 of JANEYF010005454.1, read as the reverse complement.
AAATATTATTTATAATGGTAGTAGTCTAGTAAAAATGTCATTTGGAATTCTGATTTTTTACTTGATCGCTTTATATATTTTTTTTAACATTGCAGGTCAATGAAAAGCGAAGAAGTTTATAAACTACTCGAAAAAATGAGCTAAAGAGCTACTCGAACTCAGCAAACCAGAGTTAAAAATACCATCTCAAAAAAATGGGCAAAGTTGAAAGCGACATATATCGCTTCTGCACAGATGAAGGGGAAATCGGGGAACATGTACTTTGATCATGCAAGTCCGAATCTGCTAAAGGCTATGACATTTGGAGCATGTTCCACAACATCGCCCTGAGAAAAGTTTAGGCTTTTTCAAAAGCCTAGAAATTGATGGGTACACATAGATATAATGATAATCACAAAAGATCTTTTTTAGGTCGCCGTGATGGGAGGCCATTAGGGCCTTAGTGACCCACTCGCAATTTAATCAATTCTGTGCGTTGATTTAGGTATTTTTATTTTCTTATACCTAGATATTATAGCAGTTGTTATAACTGTATTTTCAAATTTGTTACTATTATTTAAGTCTTATTCAATAAATGGAATTTAATATGTTCTTCTTAATAGATTCAAGTCTATTGAATTTATTGCCACTTCTTGAGTTCCCCAAGAGTCCATCTTAGGGCCCCTATTTCTTAATACATTTATTAACGACATAATAAAAAAAGAAAATAGCTTTGCTTCGTCTGTTACATGCTGATGACTTCAAAATCTACTCAAGTATTAAAGTATTAAAGATAGAGATGACTCTCTTCAACAAGCTTGTTTTGATGAAATAAATACCTACCTGTTATATCTAAATGCTAGTAAATGTAACGTATATCATTTTATTTAAAAATGTCACCCCTTATCTTTGCCTAACATTTGGATACTATCACATTTCAGAGACAAATAAATCTTGGAGACATATTTGATAGTAAATTATGAATTCATTTATCTAATTACTGATAAAACGTTTTGATGCCGAAAAGGTATTTTGTGAGTAAAGAAATAGTACACTGTCAACGAAAAGATTATTATTTTCAACGTACACAACGCTCTTAAACACCAAAATGCGACAAGCAGTGTTGATAGTGTAATTGAGATGTATTCATATATGATGGGAGTTGAAAATTCGACCATATACAGACTCTTAAGTGGGAGTGGAAGGTCATTAAAGTCGTCTCCATGAAGAAAAATATAATTATTATAGATGAAGACAACAGATAATGCCATAAGAAAAAAAGATTTTTTTATAGTTTATTTAACATCGGCCCATTTCCGCTATAGAGGCCAATCACCGACGACAGGAGACAACCAACCCCCAATCTGGAAGCATAGGAATCTTTAACTTGTCTAACATCTTAGAGTTCATCCATCAGTTTGTAAAATAGGTACCACTAGAGTCCTCAATTAAGTGTCTCGCCATACGGCAAGCGTTGGCTATGATTATCTTGTTGTGCAATGAATAGCAGTCCCAGAAAATGAGGTGATAAGTTGAGTAATTAGGTAGTGATTAAAAATATTTGGTAGTTGTTCAGAATTAAAAACTGAGTATAATGATCCAACGTTATAGATTCTACCGACCGGACAAGTATGCGAAAAAATTAAAAAACATTTTAAAAAAGGTGCGCAGCGATCGTTCATCCAAAACGTTGATAGAACCGTAACAGATTGGTCAACATTTTTTTAGAACTGAATTTGTAGAAGACAAAATTCTCCAAAAAAGTTTTCGACGATATTTTATTATAAAATTTGTAGTTTCGCCATAAAAAATTCATAACTAAACAAAAATACAATTTTTATCAACCAATTGCATGCAAAATGTTTAACAATGTTGATTTATGAAAAACTTTGTCAACTTGTTTGAAAAGTTGGTAACAAACAGTGATATAATATACTTTTCTTGGATTGTTCCATAAAAATTTACAATTTCTTTTAAATAAGCAATTTGAGAAAAATCGTAATATTTATTAAATATGATTTGGGCACATTTTTGACAAGCACTTCGAAAGTTTAAAATGAAAAATTAAGAAGAAAAAAGAGGTATACGAAAAATATAACAGCTTAAAGGCTTTTGTGGCCTAAACATACTTGAGAATTAATTCCCCTCAAAAATATGAAGAAATTTACAGTCGGATTGACCAAGTAATGACTCTTAGGATTACCTAGAGATTGTTCGACGTAAGTTTGAAAAAAGAAATTTGGTTCAAAAGAGAATCATTTATTTGCAAAATATTGTGAAACACACGCACGCACGCACGCACCCACCGCACGCACACGCGCACCCACACTCCCACGCACCCACACTCTCACGCACCCACACTCCCACGCACCCACACACACGCGCGCACACGCACGCGCCCACACACGCGCCCGCACACACACCCACACACGCACCCACACACGCATCCACATACGCATCCACACACGCATCCACACACACGCACCGACAGACATCATTTGGAAAATAGTCAGAATGGATTAAGGAGGGTTCAAACAGTATATATTAAACAAAATCTCGAGGTCGAAAAAATCATGATTACTATACTTCCTTGTATTAGGTATAAGAAGGTAAAAAGCCTATCTCTTATTATCACACTTTTCGACTGTAAAATGATTTTGTCGCGCCGCTTATTTCCATTATATGACTCATGTAATAAATAACACTCCTTTTTTTGCGGTTCACCTTTTCAGGTTGTTTTTCTCGTCCTGAACTTATTGTCTTAATGCAGTGATTACTATCCCGAGGATTGTTACATTTGCCCGTAGAATAAAATTTGTGTAGTTCTTCATTAAATTTATCGCCACACACTCCAACGTTGTTTTGATTTTGATCAGATTTAGTTTCAATATAATTAGACATTGGTTTTAAGTGAAGAAACACTCGAGCAGTCGTGAAACACCCATACTACAGAGCAAACAAATAGACACCTAACGTCAAAAACAGTCATGCGAGCAATAGATTATACGCCTGCTGACGAAATGCAGCTTGTACGAAATGACCATCTTACGGCTGCTTGTTAACTAGTTGATATTTTAACATATTGTGTAATGTAGGTACCTACATACAAAATTTAAAACGATTGGATTTTCATTGGTTTAGATCAAATTAAAAACAAATTAACCGCTTCTTGGCGTATTTAACAGTTAACCGTTGAACTGAGAGGAAAATACTTAACTATTTTATATAGGAAATTTTCTTCTCTACATATTTACTGCATTCAGCAAATTGCTCAAAGTTGTGCGAAATGGCTTGTAATAAACAAAATGATACTATGTTGCCAACATTTACCCATAAGTTTTTTTTAAATAATTTACTGAAAACAAGGTAATATTTAAAATGGGCGTCTATTTTAACCATGGATTTATTCCACTAACAAGGGGAAACTAGTATAAAAATTGTCGAAAGTAGTGATATATCGGACAAAAAGAATAGCCAAAGAATTTGGCTTGGATACAAGTCAAACTAAAATTACGAATCGTTCGCTCTGATTTACATTGGTTTCAAGTTTGGCAAGTCAGATACTAGCCTTAACCAGTGAAAGGAAGACTATTATGACGCATAGATCCATTGAACAAAATGTTCCCCAGTTCGGTGGACAAGAGCGACAAAGGAAAGAAAACAGGGCGGGATGGGCTGAAGCACAGATTCTATAAAGTAATTTTTACACAAGTAAGTGAATTGAATTAAATTGACATAGTTCGGATATCGGCGAGTCATGACGTCAAGAACAGGATCGGCACAAGGGAATATTTATTATTAATTTATATACCAATTAACATTGCATACTTATTGATAGTTATTGCGGCGCACTATTCCATACAAGCGAAAAGTTGATCCATATGTTCTGCTGTTAAAATTCGCCGCCTGTCTGCAAAGATCCATTTGTATATTAAAAACGAACGTTCTATGTCAATAGATGTTATTGGCACATATTTAAAATTGGGGAATATTCGTAAAGATGCCATATTTTTCTGAAGCACTAAACAATGAAATTCTTTACCCTGGTATACTATTTGACGAACTTTGACAAAGCTAGGATTATGGTGTAAACATTTTCTATTTTTTTGTTTACATGTTCAGTGATGTCTTCAGAGAATTGATACATATATTATCGAAAAATAAATACTGCATTCCTCACATCGATAATGGTAAATTCTTGTTTTTAGTCTACGGTCAAATTGCTCTATAGTGAGAAGAATTTGTAAAGAGCTTGAGTGTATAAATTCTAAATCTTTTTAGATACTGGGATCGACAATACTTCTTAAGCATTTGCAAGAGCAACTATTCCATTAGTAACGTAGGTAGGTTGATCCCATATGAGTAATTATTCATGAAAAAAGCAAAAAGAAAAATTCTCATAAAATTCCGTTTATTAATGTGACCGGTTTTCGTGAACAAGTAATTACTTCATATCATCAGACACAGGAATTTTTATAAATAAAAAACCAGGGTAGTCAAATTAAAATTAAAATAGTTTTGCAACATAGTCAAATTATAAATAAATGTAAAATATAAAATTTTTTGTTAGTATCTAATTAACTTTTAATAAAATTTCTAAAATTTAACGTGCTTCTTATCTTTAGTAGTGTATGTATGTGTTTAAAAGAAGCATGTTAAATTTTAGAAATTTTATTAAAAGTTAATTAGATACTAACAACTAATTTTATATCTTACATTTATTTATAATTTGACTATGTTGCAAAACTATTTTAATTTTAATTTGACTACCCTGGTTTTTTATTTATAAAAATTCCTATGTCTGATGATGTGAAGTAATTACTTGTTCACGAAACCGGTCACATTAATAAAATGAATTTTATGAGAATTTTTCTTTTTTGCTTTTATCATATTCCATTAGTATCCAATTGTAGTACGACTCTTTTTATATCGTCAAAGTTTCTGTAACAACACTATACTGCGTCCAGCCAAGTATCTCATCTTGTCAGTATAGGCTATGGAGGTTGTGGCGTATTGGGTAGAAATTCGTGATAAAATCACAAGAATAATACAAATGCTAGTTCACAGTTTGCATTAGGTGGATATATGATTTTTTAAAAGCTATTCGAATGTCTATGCAACTATATAAATCGCAAACAGTTTTATACTATTAATTAAAATTTTTTTGATAGTCGAAGAAATCTCTTTAGATACATAGAAGATTATTTAAATTACATAGTGAAAATACATGAATGAATTAGTTTTATATGGTTACATAAAACTTTATACAATATACATAAGTTCATATGACATCATCAAAGTTCCTACAGACGGCACTAGAAGGACTCGCCGATACCTCAACCTTTGTAATTAAACATCACAGTTAATACCCCTTATCCTTAAAGGTACCTCGAGGTACTTTGTATGGGAAGGCGCTACACACACAATATCCGAGGATGCTCGGATTAATTTCTGTTTTAAAGAAAATCCCACATCTTAACCGGAGTTTGAACCTGGGATTCCGGGACGGCAACCAAGTGTTGTTACCAATCGATCGCGAAGCCACACTGTAACGTCAGAATAAGATTAGAAAAGGACGACCGGTAAACAAAAAGATTATACTAAGTTTGTCATAACCGGCTTGATTCGAGGATAGTATATTACTATCACTAGAACACTATCACTATAACACAATTGAAAAGGTGGCTAAAAAAGAACAGGCGATGTTATCTCGAGTTTTAAAATTTGACGTTGATGTTTTAGAGTTGTGCTTTTGTCGACCGATTCCAGGGTCAACACCTCTATTGGATGTATTGAAGGTTAAAAACCAAAGAAAGATGTATCTAAAAGCATTTATATGCGCGTACAGGAATAGCCACAAAATAATACATAACGCCCCTAATAGCAACAATAAAACATCTAGAGATTTCAATGTTTAGTTTCAACATTATCAGGTTATTTACACTTTTGTGCGTCTACTTATGTACGTCTATAACAGTTTTAGATACTTTGGTAGGTAAACTACCTTACAAGAAAACATAATTGACTCATTCACGACTGAAATAATTACCACATGATGAGAGAAACATTTAAATTTATACTCCATCAGATGCTGAAGTTTAGCTTGGCTCTTACTGTTGATAGTAATATAACTAATCCACGATGACATATTTGCAACTGACCACTGTTAAAATGTAATTTGTGTAATTTATATACCAAAATACTTACCAGAAATATCAAAATAGACTCATTATTGTGCTGCGTGGCATTGACATAGGTGCTACAATTTTCATTTTGTTATAGAAAATATGTATCTCAAGTATTAAATTAAAATATATATCATTATAATGTCTTTTTGATCATGTGGCTAATCAATTTTATTTCTCAAGGCATAATAACCGAAAATGAAAGCAGTTAACTCATTCTGTGATATAATTTATTTGAAATGTGAATAATATTAAACTTGATGGTAAATTTATCTTTAACATTTTATTTTATTTTTAATTATTATTATAAGCAGAAGGCCACCCAACAGACAAATAATATTGTCCAATTACAGGATAACAGGAATTATAAAAGACTTAATAAGTAAAATAGGTTGGGTGAACATATGCACTAGAAGTGTTAGAGGAAAAACTAGAAACTACCTAAATAAACTAAATATGAAAATGCAAAATACAACAGGAAAAGAAGTTAACATTCTAGGAAGTGCCTGTTCAACCAATTATTGTAAGATATAGAGCTTAAGTTAAAAAAGAAGTCAAGTTTATCACAAATAGTATTTGAGGATTACTTACATATTATTAACGGAAAATTAGAAAACTAATTTGTGAAATTTCGAGGGTAAAAAAAACATCTATTTCTAATACAGTAAGGTTTACAATTTACAGTAATTCTTTTTAACAAATGGAATATTTAAATCTTAGGAGGGAGTTTTCGGACATCTTGTTTGTCTATTAATTTTTTTAATAATATCATAACTATGTGATTGGGGTACAGTATAACATGAAATCAATTTTTACATCTGAGCGATATAAAATAATTCTTGAAATAAAATATCTTATTATATATTCACTATTTAAGCAAAACATCTACAGTAAACCATATACATTCCAACGTTATCTCTGTAACATAAACAAAACTTTAAGAGCCCACAAACTATGTTAAAAAATCGATTTTATTAATATAATATTAACAAAATATGTAAAATACGTGGAGTCTACAAGATTGTTAAACATTTTATAGACAAAGAAGATGTCGGAAAAAATCCTCCTTAGACTCAAACGTTCCATTTTGTAAAAAGATATAAATTACTATTATAGGAGAAATGATGTCGATATCTATGGTATCTGCAATTAATGGTATTAATTATTTTTCTTAGACATACCTAATTCGCTTAATGTATTTATCATACATAGGGTTCCACGCAATGGAACAATATTCAAAAATAGGTCTAACTACAGAATTGAACATAGTTATAACGAAAGAATCATGAGGAAAATCTTTTGACGTTCTTAAAATAAAACCAAGATTTCTGAGTGACTTTTGAATAATGTTTCCAACATGACTTTCAAAATTTAATTTTTTGTCTAAAGTCACCCCCAAATCTCTGATTTTATCAATAACGTCGAAATCCACACCATTAAGGTACAGATTTACATTAAGAGGACTATGTGAGTGAGAAAAGAGAATTTGATGGCATTTGATTAAGTTTAAAAATAATTTATTTAAATCACAAACCATCGTTTTGCAGATCATCATAATCAGATAAATTATTTATTTCTTTATAAATTCTCAGGTCATCTGCATACAAAACATCTTAGAAGAAACGAAGTATTTCTAAATGTCGCTCAAAAAATACTAAAAAACAGTGGTCCCAGGTGGGATCCCTGCGGAACATCTGAGGAAACATTGACAATATTATATTTAAAATTATTTAATGCTACATATTGAGTTCTTCACAGTAAATAACACGAAATTAATTTCAGCAGGCTGCCATGTACACTAAAATTCCGTAGCTTGTCGACAAGACTCAAATGGTGAACCTTGTCAAAAGCCTCGGAAAAATCCATATATACAGCACATACAAAGGATCCCTTTTCTATTCAATTAGAAATATCTTTAACAATAGGCAAAAGATTAGTTACCGCTGATGTTTTTATAAAATCCCTGTTGGAAAGAAATTATATAATTTTTTTACTAAAAAAGAAAACAGTTCTTCGGAAATAATTGCCTCAAACTCTTTCCCATAAATACAGAAAATTGAAACAAAATCTGTATTTGAAATGTAGCAGAAATTTGTTACATCACCCTTATCACCAGATTTATGCACTGCCACAATTTCCGTAGATTTCTATATTAGAGGAAATAGCATCCAGGTTTCTTAAAACCTAGATGCTAAAAAAGGGACCTGGATCTGACGGTGTTCCAGCCATTTTTCTGAAGTCATGTTATCGCAGTTTAGTTCAACCTTTTTACATTATGTAATATATCTTACAATACTTCCGGCCCAAATTGTAAAACGTAACTATAGATACGGAAAACTAAATTCGGCTTAGCTAGAAACAAACTTAATATCATAATTATTCATTATTACAATATTAATCTCTATTTGATTGAAGATCATATCTGTTATTATTGTATTCTCTTATAAGTGGCCTACACACACTGATATATGTTGCAATTCACGCATGAACTTCTAGGTTTCATAAAACTTGCATTATTGGTTCAATTCGCCCTCACAATACTGTCTGGTCGGCGAAAGAAGACCCGCATAAAGAGTGTAATTTCTGCATTCCATTCACAATTAAGCGTAAATGAAAAGAATTACTGCATGGCAAATTTTTGTGATCATTTGCATCCGTACCTACTTATTGGGAGATATTATATTCCTAGTATATAGTATCGCAGAAAGCTGTCGATTTATCGGCAATAGTCTTGCTGCGCGGGCCTATTTTGGCCGGCTGGACAATACTCCGATACGCGCCGATGCCAGTCTACACAGTACACACTGCAATTTGCATCATAGAATCTAGGAGTCGATGCGTTTATCGCAACATGTTTCAGATAGGTTGCCACAGTCATTACAATTGTAATGATTTCATTACAACTTGCATGCTGTCATTACATCGTTACCACAATTTTCAAATCACTGCATATTATTACAATTTGATCGCATTTGGATTGATGACGTTTTTAGACCAAATGTCAAAAAAAAAACAATTATTGACCATATTTTTGTCGAACTGGTTACTACTAATAAAAAATTCAATGTTTCAACTAAATTAAAGCTCTCAAGAGAAGAAAATTAACGTAATGTCCAAACATGTTAGATTTTCTGGTATACGATGCATTCACAATAAAAGGAATAAATTTAATATAATCTGGACAACGTGGTTTTGCAAAAAACACTCGGACACGTCGATTTTCAAATTTGATGTGGCACATTTTGAGACATACGAACCGTCAATGTCACCTCAGTTGCTCCGGAAGTGACATCAACTTTGTTATTTTAAATGCATCACCCTGTATTTTTTGTACGGATTTGTATAGACGATAAAAAGACGTTTCCAAAGATGTAGTAAATAAGTTTTTATTATGAATAGTTTTTTATTATTTACAAAAAACTTGAGATACTAACTTGCTGCACTAACATGATTTTTAAGTGGTCAAAAGTAATTGAAATTTCCAGTATCAGGTGTCTGTAATTCAAGTGTCAGTTATTTACCACAAAAATTGATTTAACGGAAATATTGGTTTTGGTGATAGTGTTCGTAAACAGAAGTCGGTATCTAGCTTATTTAATGAAAACCATAATGACCATCCACCGATTAGCCATGTGTAGTAAAAATGAAAAAGAATTTAGAGAGTTTGACGTTAGAGATTTACCTAAAGGCGACCAAAACAGGTACCTGAAGATGTTAAGGTAAATGTCGAGTTCCACGTTCAAGGAATCCCTATGTGACGGTTAGAGAACTCTCACGAAACTATGATTTAGCAACGGGATCAGTATCAAAAATTCTTCGAGCAGCTAAATATCATCCTTATAAAAGTACAATTGGTGCATGAATTGTCAGAAGCCGACATTGACCGAAGAATTTAATTCGAATGCACAACGAAAATTTTTATTTAATACAACACATTCTTTTTCCTGATGAGGCTACTTTAATTGTTCACGTAAATAGATAAATTTGCAGATACTGGGTGATAGAGAGTCCGCATTGGATGCAAAGGTTCCACACACAATATCCTTAGAAAATTAATGGATGGGCAGGAATTGTCGAAAATCGGATTACTGGGTCTTATTTCTTTGAAAGAACACTAAACGGAGTACGCTATTTACAATTTCTTCAATTGAAACTTATTTCCGCTTTAGCTGTTCTGTTTTCCAACCCACAGGACCCTGACGTACCAAATGGTATGATTTGGTTTCAACAAGACGGGTCATCTCCACACTATGCTGTTCGTTAATTTCTAGGTGCAACCTTCCCCAATAAATGGATAGGTAGAAGGCGACTTATTGTGTGGCCGCCGAGGTGACCTGATATAACCCTTTTAGATTTTTTCTTATGGGATTATTTAAAATCCAAAGTCTATATGAATCGACCTAACAATCTTAATGACTTAGTAAGAAGCAAATTTGACTAATCTCACCAGAAATGATTCACAAGTACAACGAGAAATGATTATTCGAATTCAAAAATGACTTAAACTAAATAGGCAATACAGTGAACATGTAATAACTTACTACATCTTTGGAAACGTCATTTTATCGTTTATGCAAATCCATACAAAAACATATGGTGTTACATTTAAAATAACTAAGTTGGTGTCACTTCCGGAACAACCTAAAGTGACATTAACTTGCCGTTTGTCTCAAAATGTGCCAATTCAAGTTTGAAAATCGACATTTTAATCGACGTTTTTAGCAAAACCACATTGTTCAGATTATATTGAATTTATTGCTTTCATTGTGAACGCACTGTATACTATAAGCCTTATATAAGCTACTCCTAACTATATGGTAGTTCTTTATATTAGTAAATGAATATGTGAATATTCTAATGTACATAAAAATGATTATTTCATAGAAGAAAACATTGTTTCAATATTACTATTTTTTGTTTCATTGAACAATATTTTAGCATTTCTCAAATTTGCTGCTATTCATTACAAAATATTACAATTTGTGGTATGTTGTCAGTACATTATTTCTACTTGTGACAATCCTGGTTACAGTGTGTGTAGGCCGCTTTAGGTCTATTACAGAGTTGTTGTAACCAGGTTTGTTCGGGCGATTACTAAGATTTGCACATTTAATTGTTCATTTAACAATAGTGAAGAAATTAATAGTTAAAATTATCGCCAGCTTTCCACTTCTTATGCAAGGACAGACTGCAAAGGAGAGAAACCGGGAAAATTTTAGGTAGGCCCTTGGCCCTTGTATAGCCATCTACAATAACGCAAATGAAGAGAAAATAAACCTATTAATTATTAACAGAATTTTTAGTGGGTTCACAGTATTTTCAAAGGAACCAATGCCTCGACCGATGTAGAAGTACCAGTATAGTAATTTGCACAAAGCTTCGGCTTTCAATAATTTGTCGCTCTAGTCGGTAGCTTGCTCTTAGTTGAAATCGAACTTTGTGGTTAACAAATAGTACTTTGTATACATTTTTTTGGTCATTGTTTAATACTTTAGATCGGGCCCCAAAACTACATCAAAGGGGGATGGAAAACCACCCATTAGATAATTTTTTTTAACGTAGGTAGGTTAATCCCATATGAGTAAGTATTCATGATAAGACAAACAGAAAAATTCTCATAAAATTTCTTTTATTGGTGTGACCGTTTCGTGAATAAGTTTGTTCACGAAACCGGTCACACCAATAAAGGAATTTTATGAAAATTTTTCTGTTTGTCTTATCATAATTTTTTTAGTTTTTCACATTTAAAGTTTATAACTTCAGCCCATAAGGCTATAGCAGACCTCAAATTTGAAATTAGTATTGAAAATTAAAGGGTCGGTTATTTAAAACTTCTGATAGATTATTGAAATACATACTGCTTGATACAATGTAATATTCAAATTGACTAAAGTTTGACATCTCATTAGCATACATGGTCACAATTAATACTCATTCTGCACTCTCGGCTATTAAATTTGAGCGAATTGATATGTACATATATTTCTCCAAGGAAAATGACCATTCCACATTTACTAAGGTGGAAACTCTAAATAGTTGACATGGACAAGCTGTAGTGATGTGAATAATCGAGATACTATAATCGAATTAGCGGATTATTTAAAATCTCGAGATAATCGGTTATGACCTAAAAATTGATAATACTAGTATTGGTAGTTAAGAAAATCAGTTGTACACAATTATTGCACGATGAGTGCGGCGGCGTCCAATTTGCCTATTCTCCCTATTTCGAAGATGAAATCCTCGATCGATGAACACGATAAAGTACAAAGTAGGTAATAAGTTAGTTGCAGCAACAGAGTACAGCAAATTCATAGATTTGATTTAGCAAACCAGATACAATAATTGGCAAAACGTGTCATTTTTATCAATAGGTACATACTTAGCCCCCGTATTATCAACATTTTAAAGGGGTCTTTAACTTAAATGGAATTTTAGTGACGAGAATATGTGTTACCAGTAATTTCAGCAAAACTTAAATCGAGATATAAATAAAATGAGTCATTCCATAGGAAATCGTTTAAAAAAAATTTTTTGTTGCTCCACTATTTTAGATTTATTTTAAACTTTATGAGAATCTTCTTTAGGATTCCAAAGAAGGAAATCCACCGTCATTTAATTTTCGCATGCATCAGTTCCCTCCCTGCCCGAATTAAAGCATTTAAAAAACGTCATTTTTATACTTTTATATTTTTAGCTGTAAAAAATTTTCTATTAAAGATGTCTACACGTTCAGATGGCATTTCAAAGCTAAAAGTAAGTAGTTTTTGTGCAAAAGAATATAAATTCACACAATCAATACCCCCGGAAAATAACACGGTTCTGAAAATACGTGTATTTTACTAATTTTTCGTGATATTTAACTGACTCCAGTGTCTCGACTGTTGAAAGCAAACAAATATTTCTCAGAGATCAAGTGCATATATCGTGGAAGAAAGTTTGGCCTACTCTTTATAAAAAAATCTCTGATGTAATTTTGAAATTTTAAAAAATCGCATTATTTAGGCTATAATATGAATGTGTTGGTTACGACATAAAAACATGAAACTTAGAGAATATTTAATTCTTACCTTGAACTTCAAACGCCTGTAATGCTCGTTTTGTTATTTTCATCTTTTGTACGTGTACAGATGGCTTAAAAGATGCAAACATATCAGTCATTTGTTTATTTTCTAGTAATTCAATAATATTATTTATAATTGATTATTTTTAACAAGAAAATCTTCACAGAACCTAAGGAAACTATATTTTCACATTACCTGTAATGCTCGTTTTGTTATTTTCATCTTTTGTACGTGCACAGATGGCTTAAAAGATGCAAACAAATCAGTCATTTGTTTATTTTCTAGTTCAATAATATTATTTATAATTGATTATTTTTGACATGAAAATCCTTACAGAACCTAAAGAAACTACATACACATTACCTTTTCATTTTAATTTAATGTTACTGTTTTCTTTATTATATTTTTGTGAGTTGGTTAGAATAAAATTAAGAACAAGAATAATTCTGAATGTGAAATTATATAATTTTTTTTCATGAAACTATGTTAATATATAACATTCAAATTATCTAAGTAAGTAGTATAGTTACACATTTATAATACCTTTTATTTGCTCGTTAATAGATCGTCTGACGGTGTCGAATTACAAGAACGCTCCTGTACTAACACTATTGTCATTATTACAAAAATTGTAAGGTATGGGCGCTTTGCTGCTAGTAGTAATATTTATTAACAGCGTTACTTTTCAAAAAGTACATAGTTTAAGTTTATTTTAATAATAAACAAATGACTGATATTTTTGCTTCTTTTAAACCACCTGTTAATGCATAAAGAATGAAAATAACAAAACGAGCATTACAGGCTTTTTGAGGTTCAAGGTAAGAACTGAATATCCTGTAAGTTTAATATTTTTATCTCGTAGCCAACACATCCATATTATAGACTAAATATTGCGATTTTTTTAAAAATTTCAAAATTTCAAGCAGAGAGTTTTTTTATAAAGAGTAGGCCGAACGAGTCAATTGTAGGTTTTATTTCTTCCACGATATGTGCACTCTGATAAATAATAACTGTTTGCATTTAACAGTCGAGACACTGGAGTCAGTTAAAAATCACGAATAATCAGTAAAATACACGTATTTTCAGCACCGTGTCATTTTTCGGGGGTACTGATTGTGTGAATTTCTGTTCTTTGTACAATAACTACTTTATTTCAGCTTTGAAATGGCATCTTGAACGTGTAGATATCTTTAATAGAAAAAAATTTACAGCTAAAAATATGAAAGCATAAAAATGACGTTTTTTAAATGCTTTAATTCGGGCATGCGAAAATTAAATGACGGTGGATTTCCTTCTTTGGAACGCTAAAGAAGATTCTCACAAAGTTTGAGCAAAATCTAAAATAAGCTGCATGGTTTTACCAATTAGAGGATTTCATATGGAATAACTCAAATAAAACTATAGGATTATAATATAATCTATAATATAATAAAAATATTTTGTTTATAATAAATTACGTATCAATGGATACATCAATTAATTCAGTTATATAATGGTTCTGTAAAAAATAGGATATTTTTATAGGGTGTTATTTTATCGATCACCAATTTAATGTGATTTTAATTATCAAATAATTAGATTTATTCTCAGAATCATAGATCTGTTACCAACTTGTTAACACCAAACTATTTCAAAACGATTCTCTATAAATGTATGGCAATCAGATGATGATCTGTAATTGTTGTGATGAACAGGTATGTCTGTCCTAATTGAATGTTAAATAAATATACAAATTTCTTAAAGATTCTTGTATTTATTCAAAATTTAAATATTATGAAAACTACTTACGTTATGTATGGACATAACTAATAGTAAACTAACGGTAAACCTAAAAATAATAATTGAACAAAAAATTTAGTTATGCGAAAGAATTCACTGAATAATAAGGGCTGGTTTTGATTTTGTGGAGCACCCTCTTGTCCTTTTTTTGGTCAATAGGCACATTTTTTGTCTCAAGCGGGCAAAAAAAGAATAAAACATACATCGTAATAAGGTTCTGAAACATTTTATTTGGTGATAGATCTATTATTTTGAGAACATAGTTATTATTGCGAACGTAAAGTAGATTCATTGGACATTGATTATTCGTTTATTTTGGATACAAACTGTTATAAATTTGGATAGACATGTTTGGAGACGCTTATGTTAATGTGAGATAAAAAATAATTTCTGTGATTGAATTTCATAATCAGAGGATTTCGTTTGATGACAAATATTTATTATGGTGACAAATAAATTTATTCTCATTACTATATAACTGCCGGCCCTGGTATATATGTCCGCTACCTAATCATTAGTACAGAGTAGCTTAAGAAGTAGGATATGGAATATTCTCCTGACACTAATGTTATTAAATTATATTAAATTCATTTAATATACAACGAATTTTCTTCACTCCTTATATTGTGTCCCCTGTAAGGCGATTATATGAGTTTATTGTAATGAACGAAATGTGACAGGGCACTTGTATGAAAAAGGTTGTAAAACGATATAGGGCATACATATATATCAAGTGCATACCATATTCCGTTTGGCGATACTGGATTTTGGATATTGTCAAAAAGTTCTTTAAAATTATGTTCGTACATTATTTTTTATAAAATACTAAAATATACTGATTTTGATGTTGTATAATATTGTGTGTAATCCATCAATCTTTCCATTTTTTTTTATTAAATATTTACTTTTGCTGCGTAAGAATAGAGAAAAAATAAACACGTGGATTCCAATTTCCTGCAATGTGTTATGCAACATTTTAAAGAACACGATTATTGTTTTTCTTTTTCATCAGTTTCCTTGACAGATATATCGTGAACGCCATTTACCTCACTGATGTATCGCCTATGGCAGATCCGGTTACGCCTATGCCTTGGATCAGTAAAATGATTAGTAAACTCTACAAATAACGGATTTCACTTACATTGTTTATCGGCACATATCCTTTAATGTATATAATTATCTGACCTGAACTTTGTTCAGTGAAACTTAAGAAAATTCAGTCAATCGCATCATAAATTGGTACATAGTTATTGTGGAAGTGCAGGTTAATTTGTAAGCGTAAAACATTATTGGCGACACAGTTTTCTCTCTTATTATTTATTTATCAGATTTCACCTTAATCTATGACGACTACTCATAACATCTCTGTAAATACAAATGACATTTTCTCACTTGGTCAGCTTGGAGAAACTTTTTAAATTATGTTACTCTAAACATAGGAAACTCACACTTTCCCAGAATGGTGGGGATAACTTCAGACGAAATTAAGAATAAAATCGTTAACGGTTTGCTTTTTTTGCATTTATTTTACGCATATGTCAAATGTAGGTAGATTACTGAAATATGCAGTCTTGGTATGGTTTCAAATATAGGTAAATGTGCCAAACAGCAGTGTGCGACAACGGATCACAGAATTTCACGAGGTCAGTAAGCTACCTAGCTGCATGTGGTTCAAAGACTTAACGTAATAACAACTAAGTAATCACTGTTTTAGTTAGTTGGGGTCCGTACGACCAACTTAACGACAAAGCATTAAAATTTTGCAATCGTAACAACCCGCCGAACATAAAACTGCATTCTATTTTATTTCTCACGTTTCCCAATTTGAAGTGTGTGCATGTCTGGTGGTGGATAATACGGCAGACTACACTGCCGACTGTAAACTTACGTTGGTACGACTGCCGTAGCCGCCTAGTCGTAAAGATATATCGCTGTTTAATGGTTTCCATTTCCACCTGAACTCGCATCTGGGATGTGCATTTTTGGATTACTGGCAGCCTCAAGATTTAACCGAAGGATCAATTCAGATATCTCGTCCGGTTCATTAATATACCATTTAACAATTGGTCTCGAAGTTTGAAATGTATTAATTGAGTTATAGTTAAAGTTAGCAAATAGGCGATATTTATCATGTATTTATTATCCAGCTCATATACCGGAAAAAAATGATACACAAAATTAATCATAATCCAGATTATTTATGGAAATTCATAAATCGTTCATTAATTTTCTTGACACAAATATTTTTCTTACAATTATTTCTAAATTTGATATAATTTGATTCCTTTAAAACAAGTGCATATTTCGAATAAAATTAAAAACAATTTTAATTTAATATATTTCTTTTTTTCAAGGCAATTAGGAAGTGTAACACCAACTTTAAATCATATCGAACTCAATACGAAAGGTAAAGTAACGGGTACTGAGTAGTAAATTGGATGGGTAATGCCAGTCTAGTGTTGTTGAACCAAAATTCTACCAAAAATTTAGTTACCTCGAAAAAAATAATGTTACCTAAAAATCACCCAAATCACATAGAAGGCCCTCCCCTATTAGAAACGTTAAAAAAAATGCTCGAGACCGAAATTACACGTGTTCAAAATATCACATCACACCACTTTTTTTAGCAAATTAGATAAAAAACCATATTTAAAACTTTAAACCGCAATTTTTTATCTTAATTCTCCGATTTTTAAATTTTTTATATAAAAGAAAACTGTTTTGCAGCCAAAGCGCGACGGCGAGCGCCGTGGTACACTTACAAACATTAAAATATGCAAAACTCATAAAGACATTTATAAGCAATAATTACAAACCGATCTGAACGATTTTACTGCAGTCTGAGAGGCCCCACAAAAATTTTATTTTCAGTGGTCGGCAGAAGCAAATAATTATCAGAGGCCAAAGCCATCATAAAATAAAAAACGCTAAATTCCTGCATTTCTATTTTATATAAATTTTAAAAGATGCTAATCGCATACACCTAAAAATTAATTTTTTACAAAGTCACTTAAATAGATAACAATTAATATCAAAAAATAGTTTAAGACAAAATAATAATAATAATTTCAGGCAACAATCATTGTTTCCACAGCGCCTCATTAACTTAAACTTGTAAAATTGGAGTTTGGTACACCGTGCAGCAGACCATTCAGACAGCCAGCCGTATTGGGAGCTTTTGGCAAATCGGAAGCTTTCGAGCGGGGTAGATTTTATTTTTAATACGAGATTTTCAAAACATGACATCATGTTAACATCACAATAGATGACGACACAACCCTATAAATACAAAATTTCTGACAAGTTAAGACACGAAGACGGCGTCCACCACCTATAAAGTGGTTTTAAAACATTCACCGCAGGAAATCAGACAGCTTTTATCATTCGCGGATTTTGGTCTTTTATCACCCGATTTTATTGTAAAAATCTACATTGTTTTTTATTTATTAAACTTAAAAAAACCACAAACAGGCTCCTACGGACGTATGTTTAAAAATAAAAAATTAAACGTTTATGCAAAAGAACATCGTCGTCTGAGATATCCGAGGACAAGGTAAGGAAGTGACTTACATACTTAGAGACAGAACCATTTTTGAAAATATTTATTTCGCGAGGCTAGGTTTGTTAAGATTAATTCTCGAACCTCAATTTTATATTAGAAATTTCAACGTTATTTTAAAATTAAAGTTTCATTGGCCTTAAAATTCATTTAATCAACAAAATTTGGTTAGTTCTAAGTTTCACGGGTGTTTACTAGGTTACCATAAAAGTTTTAGAATTTATTGAATTTTTTTTAGTTTTAAGGATCAACAGCCAAAATTTTTTCCAAAAATAAATTTCATCAAAATCATTTTGTTAGTCCACCAGGACGTAGAAGAATTAATTATTAAATTCTTTTTAATTTTTTTTTAACTTTCGACAGTCGTTTGAAAATAAATTTTCAAATTTATTTTCAGTTTAATAAAATAACATTAAGTATAAAAAGATACACTGCTTAAACAAATTATATTTCGATTCCGATTCCGATTTTGAATAAAAAATTTTTTTTGGTTTTACAAATTGTTCATTATTAAGAAGTCTCGCGTGACCTTTTAGGCAGGCTAGTAGTATCCGAGTTGTAGGTCAACTTGCTGTCTAGTCCGTTGAATTTCAACAATTTTTCAAGAAATTTTTTGAAAGTGTTTTGTGATTGTAAATTTTACGTTCATCTAAAGGACTCCCTGTCCAATTTTATTTTTGGTCTTAACGGCTCAGTCAAATAAATTTTACACTCACAAATTACCTAATCTCATTAGTAAAATTCAATGTTGTAAGGAACCCTCTGTTCAAATTATTTTTTGGCCTTCAGCGCCTTTGAACAAATAAATTTCATAGTCCTAAAAGCATTTGCAACGGGAAGTGAAAAGACATTTTTGCACAGACCCCCGTTCAATTTCATTTTTACATAAAAACTGACTGAAAAAATATTTTTAGTATTCCTTAAAGTCTTTTTCAGGCTAGAAGAAAGCCAAATTGCCAGGGACCCCCTATGCAAAGCCGTAATAAATAAAAAGCATAAGCCGCGTGATTAAATCCTTCAGCTACAAAGTCTGAGGTAGAAACAAGTCCCCTAAGCCTGGACGCCGAAGAGGACTTGCTGAAGTCTTGCTCAGCTCTGCTAGCATAGCCAAAGGCACACAGAAATTTTAACGAGGTTAAGAACAGGCTACCTTACCTCTCCGTATAATCAAAATGGACCTTGAGAAAATTCCATTCCTACGATCAAATACCAGGGCAACAAAACTAAAATTATTTTCGTGGCAGCAAGTCACGTGGCGCCCAACTTAATTATAAAAAATAACAACCCAGCTAGGGAGAAATCAAAGAAACAGGTCTTCCAAAACCCAAACAAAGCCTTGACCTATTTGTGACACTAGTGAAACACAAGTAACAGTCTCGGCCATCCTCTAGCGGCTTATATATTAGCTTAAAATGCAGATGCAATGCAATCTTAGATAAAAATTGGATAAGAACTTCCTGAATTTTCTGGTACATTCGGCGTCTTGGCTGCTCCTAATTTTGAGTTTTTAACCTACTATCGTAAACTTTTTTTACCTAAAAGACCCAAACATGTTCTATGGGTCCCGCTTGAGGCACATTTGGAGGTTTGTCTACCTTGGAAACAAAATTTATATTGTTAATGGCTAACCAGTCTGTTATCTTCTGGCATAATAGGACGATCCTAGATCGAACCAGAATACTATTTGGTCGTTTGGATGATGAGTATTTGTAAAGTGATAAAGTTTCGTGAGACATCTTCAAATATAAATGTCCGCATCGACAGTAAGAATCTCGGTCTTACACATATCTATGTGATACAAGAATACTAACGAGTTGTAAGGGTAAAAAAAAGATATTACTTACCTAAAAAATAAACTTGAAAATAAGTTTATTAATTATTGGTATTGTATTATACGAAGAAGTGCTTAAGCTTTAATTCCAATTCCACTAGTAATAGGTTTTTACCTAACGAAAGGAAATCCTTCTTGAAGCTGTCACGAACATCATTCATGGACCGGTTTCTGGTTGTTTTCTTCTTCAGTACGAAGTAGGTGTACGCAACGTCGACAATAAGGATCTTGCTATTATATATCTATATCTGATAGTAGAGGACTAACATGTTATATTAGTAAGTCCATCTAGCAGCAGTCAATCGGAATAGAAATAAATTTGCGAAATACTCCGACAGAGCTACCCGTACCCCATATTTGATTCTTGTGTATGATTTCTTAAAATATTTACAAATGTTTTTTTCTAAAATATTTTTTATTTCGTAGGTAGGTTAATCCCATATGAGTAATTATTCATGATAAAGCAAACAGAAAAATTCTCATAAAATTCCTTTTTATTGGTGTGACCGGTTTCGTGAACAGGTAAATTACTTCACATCTTCAGACACAGGAATTTTTATAAATAATAATTTGACTACCCTGGTTTCTATTTATAAAAATTTCTGTGTCTGAAGATGTGAAGTAATTTACTTGTCTACGAAACCGGTCACACTAATGAAAAGGAATTTTATGAGAATTTTTCTGTTTGCTTTATCATATTTTTTATTTATTTATTTTTTTTAAATGTATCTGTAATTTCAGTAACCAAAAGATGTCTAAATTTTTGCGTAATCTAATCCTTAAGTTATAATCTAATGTTTTACTTGAAAGTGGATAAAAATTGAGAAAGTTAAAAACGATACAAAAATGAAATTTTTTGGACCACCCGGTATAGTCATGTCTTCCAGTTCAGTATTTTTTTGTTGATATTTTGACTGTTCGACAAATTTCCAACGCTCAATAGTTTTAATTTAAGCCTTACCTTCTCAGAATTATTTGCAAAGTAGTTTACTTCATCAATCAGTAAAACTAAAACGTTTCGTAATAAAATTTATAATTTCGTTGTTTGCAATTCTTTCCGCGAGACGCTTTGAGTAGGAATTGCGATAGGAATTTTAAAATAGGTATCTAGAATCGGACAATATCCCGTTTACAGTCGTTTGAATTGCTAAGCATTTGTGTTTGAGTTATATGCGAGGTTATAGTCTTCCCTATCATAAACTTTCACAATTAAATTTAAATGTAGTTTCATTTTACTAAATTGCAATGATGCTGCTTACTTTTTAGAGAAACCCACCTTATACCTATAAAAATTACTTAAATACACTATGAAAATTTATTTAATTTATTTAATTTATATTATATTTCTTCCACAATTCTACAAATCGAACTGTATTGTTTTCTAAATATTTAACAATGAACGTTCTATCGATTCCAGTTTTGGTGTTTCTTATGTTAAATAATATCAACGAATCTAAATCTTCAACATAATTGATGGACAAATTCAACAATTCATCCCCTCTTGCATGCCCCGCAGTATCCTAGCTAAGTGCCACCTATAATATAAAATTGGTAAATACTAAATATATTATTTTACAAGAAGTTGTTAACCTTAATCATCAAAGAATCACCGTCGAGAGCTTCAGTTAAGAATTGATTAACTGGTTCTATTATAAATATTTTTATTTTATACTCTAAGGTAAATTCTTGGACGTATTGGACTCTTCTTATTAACAGAATAAAACGTCAAAATTTAACTTTATCGACTAATTAAAACAAAATACTCCTTATTCCACCTTCCAGCAGATTTTGTGGGAATTAGTTTTCCCATTGTTTCCACAGATTTCAATAAAATTTTATTAGAAAGGTTACAATCTTGGTTAGCTTCCATTTTCGACATGTCAGATCACAAATTCATATAAATAAACCAACGAATAAAACACATATACCATTGGTATGTAATAAAAGCAGGTATTGCGAATCCCGGAACACTGAATGAACAATATGGAATAACATATGTGATAGTTCTTTAGTTAAATCGTGGAATATCAAAAGCACAATATGAAATAAAATCTTGTATGTTACACATGAATTCTTTCATACTTAGAATCCATTTTTCTATCAAACAGCTAGGAGGTTCAGGTAGCTTTTTTTAAAGAATCTACAATAATTTGTATTTTGAAGTGTTCTTTAATCAGCGGAACATCGAACATCATATTAATAAAATATGGAAATTTTTGCTCATTAAATTATATTTCTTTAACAGGAAACGATTTTCAAAATTTTCATTATTCTTCAGGTAAAGCTTTCATGAACGGGAAAAAAGCATAAACCATTTTATTATCCATGTGCGGGTTTCCTTAAAACAATAATTATTTATTATTTCAATAAAAATGTTTACGACAAACGACAATTAGAGATAATTTCCTACTCATGTCATAAACAGATATTTTTGTTGATATGTTAAGTAAGCCATTGCATTTTAACATGTCATTATTATAATAATAGATATTTTGTGTAAATAGCAGCATATTTACCAGTTATTTGCTTTCCAGGCGTTGTGTATTCATCAAATAGCTTATTAAGTACGTTAGGGACTGGGGAGCAATTAATCACATCCTTCTATCTAGCGACATGTGTTTCATAACACTGGCTATGACCAATAGAACTTTAGATAGCAGTAAAAGGTGGAGCCTACACAGGCCTCACTATTACTATTGGATACACATAATATAGAAACTTGATCCCCAAGAATAAAAAACATTCCCCCTCTCATTTGTCTTGGCACTTATAATGACCCTATTGCTTAATACAGGCGCTTGATAATGGACGAAGATGGAGCGCGTGTTGTTCTAAATATTCCATTGAAGTTATAATTTGGTAAATTTACATTAGTGTTCCTCCACTAAATATTACTTACTCCTGAGTTTCTAAGTATACCTATTTGTTACTTAAAATACTTACATAACTTAATACCATGTTTCCATTTGAATAACAAAGACGGCGGGAATCATACAGGGTAAATGTTTCAATTAATTCCGTCTTTATGATATTCATATCAATGTTCACATTGAACATCTGCAGTTAAAACCATTTTAACAAAAATCAAAAACTGTTTTGAGTTTCAGAAACATTTATTTGTTCCCATGTCAGTTTTTCATTACATGGTAGCTTCTTAAAATAGTAATTATTACTTCCTCACCCCTCAAAGTGAGGTTATGTATTCGTGAACAAAATTTTGAAAATTTTTATTGCATTTCTGGACGAATCACGACGAATTATGACGATACACAAAATTTCAGACAGAAAAAATTTTCTATCTGTGTGTCTGTGTTTGCGATAGCAGCTACAGTTTTTGAGATATAGCTTTCAAATTTGGTACACACATTCTAGAGGTCAAGGAAGAGATTGAGTTCGTTGATGAGCAAAATCGGTCTAAAAAAAATATTAGTGACATTCCACCAATGTGACTTTTTTGAAGCGGCAAAATGTAACTTTTTTGAAACGTCAAAAAATATGACTTTTTTGAAACGTCAAAGTGACTTTTTTGAAACGTCAAAATGTGACTTTTTTGAAACGTCAAAATGTGACTTTTGAAACGTCAAAAAATGTGACTTTTTGAAACGTCAAAAAATGTGACTTTCTTGAAATGTCAAAAATTACTTTTATTATAAACTCCACCACACGTCGAGTTTTACTACGGTGAGGAAGTTCTGATCCCCAGCGGTTTTTTTGTTAAAATCGTTACTTAAATTCTATTTTCTTCATAATATAGTCATTTTTTAAAGAATCATAAATGGCTTCACACACACACACACTTCTCTGGTATAAATTTTGAGCTAACTGGTTTTGAAACACGAAAGAAGTACTATAAACTTTTGTAAATATTTTCTGTGATAAGATAGCACAAGGTTATTTCCAATTTTGCTCTTACCGGTAAAGCAGCTCTTATTAATGAGGTAATAAGAACCAGCAATGTGTCAAAAGTTTATGAATAATGGAGATATTCTTAAACACATTTTGTATTTAGGATATTCTACAACATACAATTTTTAAGAATCAAGGCTGAGTCACCATATTGTGGTCTTCTTAAAATCCATTTTCTAGCCCACAATTTATTTTTTGTTTCATTTGCTCCTCAAGTATATCGAAAATTTTATCGCTTAACAACAAAGTCACATTTTTAACCATTCCATTTGAATGAAGACGATGATCCATTTTTTTACTATTTTTCACCTAAACTGGATTGGAAGGTGTATGTATGTTGTACGTCACAACTTGATATACTGCTGTCTTGATATACTGAAACGTGTACGAACATCAACTGGATTAATCGGTATCATCTATTACTAAATATATAGTAACGCGCTCCATTAATTTACCGGTTTATTAAACCTGTGTAAATGAGTCTTTAGGGCCGCAATTTTTTAGAGGTATTCTTTAGGTTCAGTGAACAGACAGAGTACCTTTACGGCGTTGATACCTTTGTTTTCCATTCGATGCACATCGCCTCCCGTTAACGCATTTCAGCCTACCCTGTCAGCAATTTCCTGAAAATAAATTTGAAGAAAATAAAATTTAAGATAGTTAAATTTGTTTTTAAAGTTAAATTTTTTTTTGTAATGTCGATGGTGTAGTGCACACGTGGTTGATGCATTTTCGAGCAAAAATGCTGATTGCATTTAAAAGTTTGGAAATTACAAAGTGTAAAAATAATTTGAATTGTGACAGAAGGCCAATCTCATATAGTCCCCTTTATTGGTTAGTGAGTCACGGTTCACCGATTTGTAATAATAGTTCAGGTATAAATAAGATACATGTTAGCATAAGATTAGTTTTAATTATCTCCAGATGATACGAACTTAGTTGGCGAAACGCGTATCAAGTGCAGAATATTTTTTTCTGGTATGTTGTAGAAAACCACGTCAGTGATGTTATTGTATCTTTGCGAACAAAAAAGTTCATAATCGTTCTCAAAGGTGTCATAAAAATAAACAACGGTGTTTTAGATAAAAAAAATTGCTTGAATGCATAACAAAAGTGCCACATTTTTGGATATATTTTATATATACATATTACAAATAAATTAAAAAAAAAATTAATTGCATCAGAAGAACTAATACATTTTGGCATCATTGTCGGAAACATGAAAAACATAAAAGTGTTTCATTCATGGCTGTAACCCCATAGCTTATTTTCAAACTCGTTTTTAAACATATCGGCTAGGATTTCTTATATAAAAAGAATTATTAAAAGTTACTTACAATAATTAGAATTTTAAAGTATTTGCATATTATTTTCGTCGGGACTCAGGAAAAATAACTATGATCTAAACGAAATGTGGAATACAATAGTAAAATACGATAAAAAAAGTAGCAATAGAATTTTTCATAAAATTTCATATTTCAGGTATTTTCCAACCACTACTCAATTCATACCAAACACTTAAATTTAACAATTTAAGTTTAAACCAGCGAGAATATAAACATAAAGAGATTCTTGAACATGAAGTTAAATGGCGACAGAGACAGGGATAATCAAATGCTGTAGGGTAATATTTGACCGCAAAATTTAAATAAAAAAAATGCAAATGCGCTGTGGTGAAAACGAAACTTTTGTAATAAATTTTAATCGAGTTATTATTATTAGACATTTTATTATTGTAACGAAAAAACCGCATTTGCATGTAATTATGTAGTAATAATAATATTAGATAGAACTATTTCACTTTAATATAATAAATGGAAACTAGCGTTTCATGTTGGCAATCGACTGCATTTTAACTACGAATAAAACACCATATAAGTACAAATCTGTTTTACAACATTGAATCAACGCTAAATAGATGTGTTATTGCAAATCTAACAATTCCAATCTGAAACCATCCGATGGTTAATCTATCAATTTGATAGTATTAGGATGTGTAGACAATCTCTAAATTAAATTACCATTGCAGTGTAGATTACTATTTATTTACTAATATTTACTAGATATACAGAAGTACAAATTCTTTTTACAGTTGCTCTTATTTTTTATAGCTACTACCTTTTTTTTTTCTTTTGTAGCTATGTCGCCTGCACAGTCACAAATTCTACTGCTATATATTTATCTGATTTAACTCTACCAGCAGTAATTTGTTCGTATAAATTTTTCCTTTTCCAGAATACGCACCGTGTAATAAACTCTATTTTCCAATTCGATTTGACATTTACCATGAACCACATGATCTTTCCAATTCTGAAATATCTCCTGACCAAGGACAAATATTGTAGTTTTAGTGTAATAAATTTTTAAAAATGTACAAAATGAGGCAGGTATCTAACTGACAAATGACATGTGACGGTCATGCAATTTTCTGTGAGTAGTGGGTCCACAAGTGAAGCAACATTTAGTCCTTGTTATTGTTATTATACCTATAGCTTACCAGCATCAATAATGTGTTGTAAATAAGGGCGTAGTTCTATGTGCCTGCCTATTTCATTGCTCTTCCCAATGCAGGCGTTACCGCTTTTAAAATTAATGTATAGGTATCATGCAGGCTGCATTCATTTTGTTTCTACGGATAGAACATACTACGTCTATTCATTTTCGCTCCAATGGCTTTGAAATACTTGAACAGTGGTAGATGAGAAATAAATTTAAAATCTCTTCTTATTTTTTATTCATATTTAAAATCATCATCTAATTATAAGTTAATATTCTAAAAAGATTTTCACTGTTATAACGACACTTCACAAGTACTTACCTTTTGTAAAAAGCGCCAATTATATATGTAGCTTCAGTAGGTGATGGGAGCGAGTCGTGGATCCCTGTGTGGATGAAAATCTGATTAACTTTCTTTAAGTTGTCACAAATATCTCGCGTCCATTACTAAATAATTGTAGTAATGGGCGCCAGGTGTTTTTATAAAAATAGTCAAACCAATACCAATTTAATAAAAATACTCCTTATGAGGAATAAATTTATATGTCCAAAAAAAATAGTACTCGTAATAATTATTTTAATAGTATAATGTTCTAATATCTTATATTCTTATGTTCTGATAAACTTGTGTAGGGGAAGGAAAATAATAAAAATCACTTTAAAACTTAACAATTATAATGTTAAATGAATACTCAGATTGTAACAATGATATTGATGTTTATTTAGTAGCAATACACAGATGATAAGCGTGTTTTTTTTAATTAATGATGAGGAAATTAATTGATTCTGTAAAATTGACAGAGAAGAGAAAAAATTAAATAATTTAAAAAAATTATTCATAATTTGGACACTGGACACTTCTGAAAAAAATTAAGTAAGTAAAACAAGGGTAAGTTTTTATCTTACGTAACTTGTGGACACTCCAATACTTCCCAGGATAAGGGCGGATTCTGGAGCTCCCTATAAATTTCCTCCTAACATACACTTTTTTTCATGCTGAACACGAATTTCGAGTAAAAAATTCCCACTCGGCTATACTTTTTGAGATATTGTCTCTTAAAAATGCAAAAAATGTCACATTTTCTCACTGCCTGTTACAGTATTTATATACAAATTTTTTATTTTATTTTATTAGTATCCATAGAGATTCATTGAATACTTGTAAACACTCAAACACATTTACTAATTTTTGCCAGCTATATTCGTTGAAAATGTACCAAAATGTAACCTAATTTTACATAAATATTTGTTAATTGGAACAAACAATTATGAAATATGAAACTCTTGATCAAATTGTAGAAACTTTGGACAGTTGTCAATACTGGAATGCTAACAAGATTTATTGAAATAATTTACGGCCCGTATGCACTATGAGGATGAGGGCCGTAAAACCTGCCGGCGGGCATGTCCGTTTTTTATGTAACGAAAATACTCCTTCTTTTCCCAACCTACCAACATGACTGTAAAAATACCTATATTCATATGATAACCCACAAAAAGAGTTTGGAATATTATGTTACATCTTGGTGTATTTTCCAACGAATATTGCAGGCAAATATTATTAAAGTTAATGAGTTGGAGTATTTAGAACCATGAAAGCTACTGACATTAATGAACTAAAAAAAAATGTGAATAAATACTGCAATAGGCAGTGGAAAAACACTTCATTTTGGCATATTGCGCCACAGTATCTCAAAAAGTATAGTCGAGCGGGAATTTTTTTACTAGCAATTCGTGTTCAGCGAGCAAAAATTAGTGTGTTAAGAAAAAATTCAAAAATCGAACGTTCTCTAATACACAACATTACCAAAAGTATTTATATTTTCGAACCAAGATCAATGTAAATTTTCGAAAATGTCAAAAAAGTACCAAGGATTTTTTTGACGGCCCGGTGGGGGCAATTGCACCCATTACTCTCACTTTGATCTGCGCTTGCACTAGAATTAGTCAATTCAAAGGCGTTTATAACATCCTTGAAATCAAGAAGCAAGAAAAACTGTTATAGCTAAATAGGTTAAACCTAAGGACACCGATTGACCTCTATACTGAGCACTGCCCACTCACAAATATATTGTAACTTGTAATGATAATCCTGCAGTGGTTATCATGTGAAGACAGATTCTCCGAGTACTCAAATTAAATCAAATTATTAACAATTAAATAAATTACATATATGGCCCTCGACGGACACCCAGTCCGTTGCCAACCTGGCATCCCCGCGTATGGCGGCGACGGAGCAGTTGTTAGGTCGGGCGGTGCGGGACCGGTCCGGGCTTAAAACTAAAAGAATAATAAAATACAACTCCTAAACATAAAAATTTAAATTGTATAACATAATTAGTGAACAGTAATCAACGACGCATGCAGCTTTCGTTGACAAAAAACTTTAAAACATTGCTAAATATCAGAGATCCGATCCGTGGGTTTCTCTGATCCAAACGATTTATCGACTCTCCTGGAACTGTTCCAGAGACCACTAGGTATATCTAGTCCCACAAAGCTGCAGCAAGTGTCCTTTAAGTTTCGATACAGTTGATTGGTCCTGGTTTTTACAAAAAAAAAAAATGGGGAAAAATGTGAGACTAGTGTCAGGAATGTTTAAATTAAGATAATAACATGGACTAATTTAAAATTGAAATATCTTTGCAAACGAATAATAACGAATAATTAATTAATATGTTAAAATTTAATCATCGTTAATGAAACTAATTATAATATTATTATAATATTATTATTTAGCTGTTGTAAATTGAAAGAAGAAAAATTAAAATGCTCGAAGTCACAAAAAGTGAATCGACGTGCAAAAAACAATACTAATAAAAACCAAGAAATACCAACAAGTTTATGGAGCCAAAGACTACACGCTTAATCCTTTTTTTATTTGTAAAAATGGGTAGAGTTAAATGTCACATTAAAATGCCAAATTTATTAGATTTAAACAATTTCATAACTAAATCAACCAAACAAAATTTACCACTAATATTTAATATTGAACTAAAAATTCCAAAATTATTATTAAAACTCTGAAGTAATAAATCTAGTCTACTAAAAAAAAATAATAATAGGGTATTTAGCAATTAAAACACGAAAATTTATGATTGACGTAGCAATTGAACTGTACGAAAATAAATTATAATTAAAAATAGAGGAAAAAGCTGGGGGCTAAACAACTTGGAATCTCGAAAATTACAGCTTTCGATAGTGCTTATCGGTGAATTAAAATATTGTCAATAAAATGTAGATAAAAAATTACAAAAATAAAAAATAGTATCTTGCAACTAACCGAGTTGTGCATACGAAGGAAAAAATGTTTAATTTGCAAAATTTTACGGAATACTACCGTATCTTGAGAGAATAGTATAATTAATTAGTTACGGTAGATAAAAATTAAATTATACTGATATTATCACAATTAACACTCGATATATTCGATACAGGTGGAAAATGGACAGTTATATTATGTATATATAACGCTCAGTAAAGGTTTACTGCAGCAAGTTAAAAATTATAAAAACTAATAATTTACATAGATCTAAAATCAGCTCTTAAAACACCTGGCATGCGTGATACCAGACAGATTTACGTTTCAAGGAATATCCAGCTGATTGGGTGAATCTGCTGTGTACTCAGATATGTGAATTGTCTAAAATTATACAAAATAAAATAAAAGAAGTACACTTACTTCGTACAAATCATAGCAGATCCAACGTTTTGGTGTAGAATTCGTTTTAAATTGGACAAAACCACGTG
The DNA here is from genome assembly GCA_029963845.1 of Rhamnusium bicolor. Classification (NCBI taxonomy): domain Eukaryota; kingdom Metazoa; phylum Arthropoda; class Insecta; order Coleoptera; family Cerambycidae; genus Rhamnusium; species Rhamnusium bicolor. The sequence continues at coordinate 17,519 of JANEYF010005454.1, read as the reverse complement.
CAACACGTTTAAGAGGTTCTGCCCCAGTAATCATCTGAGGATTCCTTAAAACGTTATGTACTCTGTCTTTGAACAAGAAAATCTTTGCTACAAATATAAAAGTACAGCAGTAAGAAATTCGGTACAAATTAAAATTGAGAGATAACCTAAATTATCGCATGCCTTTATGTAACTATAATAACATTCAAATTTCTATTCACAGGAAAAACAATAAATTAAGAAAAGTTGCTACTAAGGCTTTACTTCGATAAATAACACAGGCCTGCATGGTTTTAGGGGTCTACATTTTTTTTTACATTTTTAGAGTAAGTCGTTCTGAACTCTGCAGTATTATTAGTTTTCGTGTATCACGCACTGTTTACTCTAAACATACATAACGACATTATTAGTAATTAATACATATCTTTTTAAAATAAAATTGTTAAGGACCACTGCCTTTTAATCTAGACGTTTCTAGTGAGAACCAGAATATACACATAGTATTCGAAAATACATACAGTAGTCAGTAGTAAGTTAACTGTGGTTGAACGTGTCCTTACAGTATATAATAGCCTGATAAAGTTATTAAAAATTCGTCATGTCCTCTAGACATTGTAAAAACAGCGCCGATGTGTTTTGTTACATTTGTGGTTATATGAACCACTGTATATGACAGTTAAAAAAAGACAAAGAAATATGACGGAATTTGTGAAAAGAAGTTATCATGCGTACTTTGGTGTAAAGCTTGGAAACCAAGACAAAACATGGGCGCCACACAGAGCTTATCATACATGTGTTGAATCGTTACGGAAGTGGACTCAAAATAAAAAGAAATCCTTACCTTTCGGCATACCAATGGTGTGGCGGGAACTCAGCAATCATGCAGAAGTTTGTTACTTTTGCTTGTGTGACGTAAGTAGCTTTAATACTAAAAATAAGAAAAAAATATTTTATTCGAACCTTCCATCAGCAATAAGGCCAATAGCGCATGGGTCGGATGTACCTGTACCTGCTGTACCAGAGAATTATACTCTTTTGTCGTCTGATTCGCAATTAGAAATTGAAGATTCGGATGAAGACTTTTCATAACAAAGTACTCAGCCGCAGCTATTTACTCAGAATGAACTAAACGATTTAATTCGTGACTTAGGACTTTTAAAAGAGTTTGCTGAACTTTTGGGATCTAGACTGAGTGAAAGGAATTTACTTCTTCCAGGAACGACATTCTCATGGTATAGAAAACGTGACACTGAATTTTTAGAATACTTTGATCAAGAGGGATCCTTTGTTTACTGCCATGATGTTTCAGGATTGGTTAGCAAGTTAGGGGCATCCATTTATCAACCAAATGACTGGAGGTTGTTCATAGACTCATCTAAAAGGAGTTTAAAGGGTGTATTGTTGCATAATGGTAATATATAAGCATCAGTCCCGGTTGCACACTCTGTTCATTTAAAAGAAAGATATGAAGATTTGAAACTCCTACTTGAAAAGGCGAAATATGCAGACCACAACTGGATGTTATGTGGAGATTTTAAAATCTTAGGTATGCTCTTAGGCTAACAGTCTGGCTATACTAAAATGCCTTGTTTCTTATGCGAATGGGACAGTAGAGCACGAGGTGAAAATTGGCAAAAAAAAAATGGCTACGTAGAATTATTTTAGTACCTGGTTAAAAAAATATTGTACAAGAAAGTTTGGTCGATCCGAAAAAAGTTCTTCTGCCTCCGTTACACATTAAGTTGGGGCCAATGAAGCAATTTGTTAAAGCTCTCGACAAAAACTGTAACTGCTTCAAGTATTTATGTTCAAAGTTTCCTAGTTTATCAGAAGCCAAGCCTAAGGAAGGAATTTTTGTTGGGCCACAAATTAGAGAGTTAATGAAAGATAGTGTTTGCCTCAACAATGAATGATAAAGAAAAGGCTGCATGGGTTGGATTCAAAAATGTAGTTAAAAAGTTCTTAGGTAATAACAGAGATCCTGATTTCAAGAATATAGTCAACGATATGTTATAAAATTATAAAAAATTGGGGTGCAATATGAGTTTGAAACGTCATGTTCTTCATTCCCATCTTGACTGTTTTCCAGAAAATCTCGAGGCGGTGAGTGAAGAACAAGGTGAAAGGTTTCACCAGGACATTAAACAGATGGAGATGAGATATCAAGGAAGATGGAACGTCGCCATGATGGCTGACTATTGTTGGTGTTTAAAGAGAGAATCTTCTGTAGGTGAAACTTCACATAAACGGACTTCAACTAAGCGTTTATTTGAAAGTAGCAAAGAGACATGTAAAAATGTTAACAACTTTTTGTAATATTATTTTCTTATAGGTACTTGTAAATTTTGATTTAAATTTTGTAATAAAAAATGAGAAGTATTTTACTGTAATGCATTATTTTAATACATTTTATTGGAAAACCGTTCATGTATTTTTACTTTGTGAAAAACCTTGCGTGATAGAGCAAAATGCAGGTCATATTTGGATTCGACATGAAACAGTCATACAGAATCACATTAAAATATAGAAACCCCCCACCATAAGTTTTATTTTGCAGGCCTGTGTAATTTATTAGTTGAACACGTGAAATTGAAAATAACGAATTTCCACTATATGGATACATCCAACAATTATAATTGTTATATATATTTTCTTATAATTATTATATAACTTAATTAATTGACCTGCATGTAAATTTTAACAAAAATATATCTAAATGAGATTAAATTTTACCAAACATAGATAGACACATTATAGTAAGATCACTGAGAAATATTAGGACAAGAATTTTGCTTTTACTTGCTTACATAAAGATCCACCAAAACCACTTAAAAAATAATTTCTGAAATGCTATTGACATAACTAAAGAAATTACTATAATTATTTGGAATGAAATATTAAATTTTCATACGAACTCGACCACATTGGCTATGAGAGTTGTTTAGATTCGGCACCTACATCATCCCCACAGAAAAAAGTCGCACATTGTCAAATCGGGGGTATGGAAAACCGTTCATGTATTTTTACTTTGTGAAAAACCTTGCGTGATAGAGCAAAATGCAGGTCATATTTGGATTCGACATGAAACAGTCATACAGAATCACATTAAAATATAGAAACCCCCACCATAAGTTTTATTTTGCAGGCCTGTGTAATTTATTAGTTGAACACGTGAAATTGAAAATAACGAATTTCCACTATATGGATACATCCAACAATTATAATTGTTATATATATTTTCTTATAATTATTATATAACTTAATTAATTGACCTGCATGTAAATTTTAACAAAAATATATCTAAATGAGATTAAATTTTACCAAACATAGATAGACACATTATAGTAAGATCACTGAGAAATATTAGGACAAGAATTTTGCTTTTACTTGCTTACATAAAGATCCACCAAAACCACTTAAAAAATAATTTCTGAAATGCTATTGACATAACTAAAGAAATTACTATAATTATTTGGAATGAAATATTAAATTTGTTTTTCAGCACACCAAAGTACAGACATGCTAGAAGATTGCCATAAATTACTGGACAGATTTAAGTACCCATGGGAAATGATGCCTCTTATGTACGCCATCCTCAAGGACGCCCGAGGGGATTTAGAGGAGGCATCTAGGAGAATTGATGAAGGTCAGTTACATTTATCCATAACTACTATACAATTAATTATTTCATTAAAAATGTTAATCTGAAAACTTCTATAATGTAAATAATTAGTTTTATAAAGAGTGATTTCTGTACAAACTCATGTTTTAGTATTAGTATTAGTAATAATTTTGTTAGTTTTTTAATTACAAATATCGTATAGTTTGCTTTTATGCATCAAGTAGTTTAATAAATTATGTACTATCTAAATATGTGAATATTGTACCTATTCTTTAACTAAGTACAGATTATATGGCGAGATATTTGGAATATTTAGACACCATTAATGCCAAGAATGTTTAATAGCAGAATATGTGCCAATTAAAGTAATATTTTGTTATTATTCCTCGATAAGGTGACTGTATGTAAAGAGTGTATTATCTTTCTTTCTGCTAATTTGAATTTGCTGTATTGATTTTGACTGATATACGTACACATAATAATTGATAAACTTATTTGTTATTATATTTAAAATTATTATTATATGATAATTAAATTTGTACAAAATAAGATCTAATATAAGCAATAGCGAAACATCCCATTTGTAATTTTTTATAAATATTTTATTAGAGATACAGGGTGGGAAAAATAATTGAATATTATCTGTTTGGGCTGATTACAGCGTATATTTATGTGAACTTGATTTTTTCAAGGTTTGGTTGTATAGCTGAAATTTTTTTATTTTTAAATAGGAAGCTATAATTTTTTGACATTTTAAATTAGACGTTTTTTATCTTTACAGATCATTAAATATTTGAAATTGATGAACTGAAAAAACGTTTAACTTAAATTTACAGTAAATACTCAAAATAGGCTCCATTCATAGCCTGGTAATGAGCCAGTCGATGTTGAACATTTCTTAAACAATTATTCTGTGTGCGGTATTTGCTCCACCATGGCTGTTGTTCAAGCTTTCAAATCTTGTAAAGCAAATTTTCTGGTTTCTTCCTCTACTCCTTACTTTTGAGATTTTCCGATTAAAAGAAATAAAGGAGCGTTAAATCGGGAGACCCAGCAGACCTTTCTAATAATTTTCGTGTTTCATTTAAATATTTTGTAATTCTTAATTTTTTCTCTCCCTTCCTTCTTTCATTTATAAAAAGCAGCCCACAAAATATAAATCTACTTTGGCTTTTATTTACATCGCTTTTAAGACATTCTCAGTTAATAAATATTTAAGTAATTTTTCTCAAAATTTTTCAAATATAATGATACAAATTATGTCGTGATCCTAAGGATAGAGAAATGCTTTTCTTAAAAATGAAAAAACAGGTTATTATTTAAAAAAAAAGAATAGCTATCATAGCGACAATACAAAACCTTAACAAAAATTAAGGTGGCATAAATATGCGTTGTAATTAGTCAAACAACCTTTATTTAGGTGATTTTTTATATAGGCAATATATATTTATTACATGTCATGTCATTATTCAATTATTTTCTCCACACACTCAAAACACAATGTATCGTCGGACTCGGAAACTAGATAGAATTTTAATGTAACAAAAAATATTGTTAAATTTGTTTTGCATGATGGAGTGTACTTCCATTGGTTCTTTATTAACATTCAATGCTTGAATTTATTACAAATGAATCTTATGCCAATAATCTGTATTTGGTAATTATGTTGTATAAATTATGTTTATGTAAGTTACTAAGGGAATGTGCTTCCTGTTTGACAGTTATAACGTTTGAGTGATTAGAAGTATCGATTTTAAATTTTGAATGTTCGTAGGGAAAATTCATTTACTCAAAGAACTACCTAAGGATTATCTAAAAATGTGTTGAACCTCAATTTTGTGCACAAGTAATAGATATTATCTGCATTAGTCTGAGGAGATACTGTAAGAGATTGAACGATTTTCATACGAACTCGACCACATTGGCTATGAGAGTTGTTTAGATTCGGCACCTACATCATCCCCACAGAAAAAAGTCGCACATTGTCAAATCGGGGGGTATGGAGGCCACGGAAACGGTGCAGGAGCACCTCTCTTAATTCAACCACTCAACGTATTTAGCCTTTTCTTCATATAAATAAACCATATCTGATCACAAATAAGGCAGTCAAATTTTTAGCTATATTATAAAATATTTTATTACAGAACTTGGTGTCATCTACGATCCCAAGTCTCAGCTATAAAACAATTAAAAGAAAGATTGTCAAAAATTATTGCAAATTATATATTCCTCAATTCGGAAAAGGTGGCAATCCAAATATTCTAAATTTACTAAAATTTATTATAGTATGTGTTGAATTATTCGTAATTGGTTCTCTTGTACTTATGCTGATGATGTTTCTAAAAAAATAGGTACTTCAAAATCACGACTAAGAATGGTTATCGCAGAGTGAGCGAAAGTAAATATTTATTTTTGGTTCTTTATAATCGTAAATAATATATAAAAATCCACACATTAGAAGTTTAAAATAGTTTTAGGACTTCGCTATTGTTCTAACCGGTTTGGGAAAAAATTTCGATTGCTAATTTTCCAACAACTTAAATCTTGATAGTTAATATCCCTGCAAACTAAAATCCACACATACAAAAATTCCGACAGGCAACATGGAGTCAATGGAGACATCAATTTATTTATTACTATAAATTCTATTTTACCAAAGTAACGGCAAAGATACATTTAAAATTAAAAAATATATAAATTCCTGGAGGAAATTTGTAGAAACAAAAAAAAAACATGTTAAACATGTTGTTTATTTATATATAAATATAAAGATGAAAATATGAAAACATTTTCTTTTAACAGTTTTATTAACAAGGCACATTTCTTTTACGTCATTCTCAGATCCATAATATCCAACGGGTATGTCCCCATTCTGCATCAATATTTAAACGTTTACTTTGGATTTCGCTACCTTTTCTTTCAAGACAGTTTGCCCACTTTGATATTTGATGTGAGGATTTGTAAGTCTGTACTGGACGGACCAATAAATTCTATATTTTCGTTGAGCCACCCTCTCGGAAATTCCATTTTTTATGTCCCTTATTGCATTCTGAAACATTTCTGGGTCATGTTTGGCATACGTTTTCGCACCAGCATTGTCTCTATTAACCACGAAAAGATCTGAAAATTAGTTTTTCTTTTCCTGTAAATTTTATTTCGTAATCTATAAAAATTTTCCAAATTTTTTTTATCATCATAATCAAAAGAAACTATTTCATTTTTATTGTAAGTTATTTATTTGTTTGACAACTTCGAAACATAATGCTAATTAAGGTTTTTCGACCTACCTGTTTGTTGGTAAAAACACCACTCAACGGCGTGAGCAAAACTAAATCGTTCCCAGTAAAAAAACCAATGCATACTATAGGCTGTTAGAGACCTAAGAATAGATAATATTTATGGAAGAAAAATAATGTGTTTATTGTCCCTGCCACTATTACCAACCCTTTTGACTCTTTCCTGAATTCTGTCTTTCCATACACTAGTCTCTATTGACTCAATTTTTAGGTAGTAAAGTTTTATTGTTTCATTCAGATTATCCAAAAATATATCTCACATTCTATGCCTTTGTCACTAACAGCAGACTTATTCATTGGGGAATCTTATTTTCAACTATAAGTAGATAAATTCGTAGAAACGGATATCTACAGGCATTGTAGAACGAAAAGAAAAACCTTTTTATTCTTTGATAGAGGATGGAGAATATATTTATTACTAAGTAGTCTTCTTCCTCGAATTCCATATATATATTATTAATAAAATATTTAATAATCATTTTCGGTGGTGCACAGCTCAGACAACTATCCAATTTTAAACAATCAGTCGAGGATATAGCCTATCTGCGTTTACAACTTCTGATTCACTTCAACTGACCACCGCAAAGTATAACAACTGATATCGGAGGTTGGTCCAAATCATTTAATACCACACTCCAATTATGACTAATTATGGATCTGGCAGTATCGATTTATACGCTCGAATAGGCATGTTATTTTTTATATTAATCGGTCTTTTCAAAAGTCAAATTCAAACTACCTGTAAATAATATCTCACAATCCACTGTTTCACAAAATTTTCGTTTTTAGTCAACTGAAAATACCCTTATATCAGTTCCTCTGGATATCCGATTATAATTTCTACAACTACCTACAGCACAATTTTGCATTTTTAAAATACACATTAGTTGTTTTAACAGCATCGATAACTACTTCACACTAAAACAATGACAACCTCACAATTTCAATAATTTAAATTTCGCGCTAAATTATTCTCGTCGCTGACGTGATGCACAGAAGTTAACGAAGTTCGGTCGCCGAATTAACATACCAGTATACTTGTATCATGCTTTTCATGATCATTTGTCAGCATTAATGTTATATAAATTTTTTGGAAATGTCACATTGATAGTTTATCTGTTAGTGCCATTTTAATAATAATTCTAGAGCAAATTTTAAATTTGAAATTGTTAATCAACATCATGGTAGCAATTGAAAGCTTCTTTAATTCATCATGAAATTTATCCTTAGGGTAGCAAAGAAATTTCCCTAGAGCACTGATAAATAGCTCATAATGTGCTGTTAACACCTGGGCGGTTAAAATCATTTATCTAAACTACTGGCCAAATGAAATTAATAATGAAAATTTTCTTGTGTAATTTTGAAAAAGAATATCTTCAAAATGATAGGAGGTATCGAGATGCACTATAGAAGATTTTCTTGCCAACGATAACGTTAAACTATGATAGAATACACAACGTATTCTATCATAGTTTAACGTTACCGTTGGCATACAGGATGCACAGCAAAATAAAACCCTTGCAATTTTTTCAAAATTTCATTGGTTCCTCTAATATAAAATAACAGTTGTAGGTTTTTATTTGTAATATTAGGATGATCTACGCACAAATGGGAAGAAACAGTATTGGACTTTTTTCTGATATCTTTGATATTTCTAGAGGTTCTAGAGGTGTTTCTGAAAATGAGTCACACTTTTACATTGCCCTATCATTCTTCAGTACGCAGTTGAAACAAAGATTTTTTATTCGAATTCTATTTAGCAGATATGCCTAACCACCACACTATACTCACAATTTAAATGTAGTATTGAACAATAATCAAGAGTGGAGAATTAACGACCTATTTACGATTTTATGGAGTTGCTAGTTCAGTACACTGCCGAATGAAAACGAATATGAATTTAGCAATTTTCAACTACATTATGGAAATGTTGGGGAAAATTGCCAAAATAGTTTTTAAATTTTTACGTTAGGTTTACGATTGTTCTGTATATCTGACCGTAAATTGCAACAGCTTCTCTTGCTCATATGGTGACATCTCTACCTCCAAAAGTTTTCTCACGTGTCACATTTTCTTTTACATAATTGGCATTTGGTATTCTCGATACCTGTACTCTAATACCAGAGTAAATTTTTTGAATTCCTCACGTCTCTATTTCTACCACGGCGACAATTTAGTATTTTTTCTGTTTTTATGTCTTTTCTCAAAGCAATGCTAAAAGGCATAAAAGCGGTAAAACATGTATAATGCGAAATTGTATTCCTCTTGTAAATAATGAGATGATTCAACAAGCCACTGCAAATATTTATGGTATCAGCCAAGATTCGATTTGCATATTGCAAATTCCTTTCAAGGAAACGAGGTGTTAGTTATCGCTATTGGTTATACGTATGATTTTTGGAAATTGGTATAACAACAATGTTTCTTTAGGTTACGCTCTACCCGTTTACTTTTACCAATCGTTATATGCATTATTAATTGCAGAGACAAGAGAAATAACAGAAAACAAGTTAACAAAAATTAAGTTTTTATTAATATTTCGAGTCTTTTTGTATAATTAGTCATAAAATATCAACTGTACCCTCTCTAGGAGTGATATTATAATTTCAAAATGTCTAAAATTTTATCTTCAATTTACGGTTACACACAAAAATCATATCTTCAATAATAAGGAAGCTAACGCAAAACTTAAAGAACCATTTCGGCAATTTTCCCTAACATTTCCCAAACGTACTTAAAAATAATTGTGAAATTCATATTCGTTTCCATTCTGCAGAGCACTAAACAGGTAACCATCTTGAGCAGGGTGTTAAATCTCTACTCAGGAATCTTATTGTATACTAAATTTAAATTGCAAGTGCTGTAGAATACGAGCAGACTTTCTAAATGCATTTTGTCCATTATTTGTAATTTTCAGAAATAAAGAAAAACTGTTACACGTTTTTTGGATTAATTTATCGAGAAAGTAAATTTAGCAAAAAAATACAACAGAAATCACAGTCATCGTACCTAGATGCAAAAAATTTATTTTTAATCATTTTCCAATTAAACTAGAAAATGTATTGGACAAACTGCACATTGTCCCAGAGTGATAAACTACACTCTGGGACAATCTGGATTTTTTTTTTTTTTTGGCTACACAAAATAATTTTACTAACTTGGTAATGGGGCTATAGAAAAACATAATAAGATAGAAAAGTATTATTTTATTTAATGAAAAAAACAGTGTATGAAAATGAAAATGCAGAAAATCATCGCATATTATACGTCTTGAAACCCCTCCTCATCATTATTACAATCACATAATATGTCTTCGATTCTTCTTCGATTTCCTTGCTCTTGTTTAGTATTATTTTGGGCATTTTGGACATCACTTTCGTTATTTTTGGGCCAGCGACGACAATCAAATGGCAGTTACTCCATATTCAAAGCAAACTGTTGTTAGTTTGTCTTTCAACAATGGACATACTACACGTAGAATGTGCATGGCGTTTTCATGATTTATTTTATATAGGAAAAAATGCATTTTTTTATATCTTTTTCTATGTAAGATTGTCGCCTGCTTTGGTTGAAAACTTCAAATAATGGACAAAATGAGTACAGAGAGCCTGCTCCTCAGTTAAAGGCATGTCTGCTGAATATAATTCTGGTAAAATACTTTTGTTTTAACTGCTTACTAAAGAGTGATAGGTCAATATATAAAAGTGTAACTCATTTTCTGAAGAAAAAAATTAATCTAGTAATATCAGAAATATCAAAAAACTCCCAAACCAATTTCTTCCCATTAGTCCATAGATCATTTTAATATAACAAATAGAAACCTATAAATCATTTTAAATATCATAGTGTTAAATTTTTCAAATACTTCTAAGACCCCAAAAATAAATGCTTATTTTTCAGACTGCCAAATCCTGGTTAACTTTTAACTTTAAATTTGAAGTTGATTTAAAATAAGTCTACTTTGGGTATAGTAGATAATTAACGAGTTTATCGTATCATTGAAAATTAAGGTTCCTTTAAGTTAAATCTTTATTGATAATTATTAATATCATAACATTACAACTTTACAATAACTTAGTAGCACATAACACGTTAGTTACAATATATAATACGTTAGTTACCATATCATAATACCCTAGATACGAATTTTGTTTTATAGCTGTTATTTATGAACATTGACGGGAATATTTTGATGGTTTTCAAATTTGATAGATACACCTGATACACCATTATTGTCCAAAATGATGGGCATGTCCACCGAATCTTGCCTATCAACATTCTTTTTCAGTTCGATGGACTCTTTAGTATATGATACAGTGTTTACAGAAATGTCTCCAATTTGAATTTTTCGCGCAATGGAAACCTTCTTACTCAAGTTATCTTCTAGATACCCTCTTGCAACATTGCTCGATTCCTGTTGTCTCGCCGTTGGTAAGCTACCCGCTATACCCGGCCTAGACGGTTCTATTTTTCTGAAATAATTAAATCTGTGTTTCGAAACCAAACACCTTTATTCTCTAGGCAACATTCGACCATTCTACAACTTTACAAAAAATAACAGAAAACAATGATATATGCCAAAACTAATTAACTGACAACTGACTCAAAAAAATAATGCATCTGTCAATTCGTACATTTTGTGACGTTGCCGCTACTAAACTAAAATCTGTAAATATACAATCTTTTAAAAACATTACTATAATTAATAACTTGTTTCCAACATCCTCCCACCTGAGGAACGATTCTATCTCATGAAACGTTTTCTCACAAACACACAGAAAAAACTATTAACCTAAAATAGCAAGTTTACATGAAAGTTTATATAATACAGAAAGCTTTCACATAATCTACACATATCTTTGTGGAATTTTAGACACTCGACCACGTCGCGTAATTTTCACATTTTGGACGGGTGCTCTGCTTTTAAACACTCCCGCACTTTTGAACTCTTCCGGCTGTACCTCTGGTTGCATCTCAACTTGCGTATTTGCCGGGCTGGAAACTATGGGAGAACTTTCTTCGGTACCAATTTCTTTCTCTCCTGGGGTGTCGGCTTTGCATTCGAGAGGAAACAATCGTTGCACTGGTCTCAACAATTCACCTCGTACAGTCTTAACTCGAACAAGTCGAATATGTTCATCTTTACCCGTTATAAGTTCCACAACTCGTCCAATCGGCCACTCTATGCGCTTAACAGAATCATTTTCCACTAGGACAACGTCTCCCAATTTCACAAAGTCGCTAGGTTTTCTTTCGAACAAAAGTTTTAATTGTCCAAGGTATTCTAATCGAAATCGTTGACGCAGGTCATTTCTTAACTTTTGTTGATTCCGCACACTACGTGATAGTGAACTTTTGTCAATTTCATCACAGTCAGGCATACCAGCGTCAGCCAGATCCCGTAAAAACATAGCCGGTGTGAGCGCCATCAAATCGTTTGGGTCGTTAGCAAGGTAAGTTAGTGGTCTCGAATTTACTATTGCTTCACAGTCACATATCAACGTCAAAAGTTCCTCATAAGACAAGCTTGCACGTCCGAGATTTCGACGCAATAATTGCTTCACCACACCAATCAATCGTTCATAAAATCCTCCCCACCACGCCGCACTGGGGGGGTTAAAACGCCAAATAATGCGTTGTGTAGATGTTTCCTGTGTAATCTGCTGCCAGTCTAAATTCGCGAATGCATTGTCAGCACCTCTAAAATTCGTACCATTGTCACTATAAAGTATCTTCGGTCTGCCGCGTCTCGCCACAAATCGACGTAACACTTGCAAAAATTTAGAAGTAGATAGAGACAAAGTCAATTCCATATGCACTGCCCGATATACCGCACACGTAAACAAACAGATCCAAGCCTTATTGCCACATTTAAGATATAATGGTCCAGCAAAGTCCACTCCGGTTATTTCGAATGCCACAGCGTCGCGTACTCTATCCACAGGCAATGGGGGTGATTCTACCGCGAACGGCTTCGAATTAAGTTTCTTACAAATCACGCATTTCAATAAAACTGACCTGATAGTGCGTCGGCCTCCTAATATCCAATAGTTTTCACGCAACTGAGATAGTAAACCTTGAGTTCCTACATGGCATAATCTCCTATGCGCATCCATGATTAAACTTCCAATGGTAGGGTGCTTTGCAGGCAAAACAATTGGAAATCGATACCCATCAGTGTCATCTCGGTTGGAGACTCTTGATTTCAAACGTATTAGCCCAGACAAGTCATAGCAAGGATTGAGGCAGCTGATTCTTTTATCTTCAGGACCAGAAAAACTTTCCTTCTGAATCAATTTGAAAATAAAAGTTTCTGCTTCATTTAGCTCTTCTACTATTAGATCACCTACACGTTTTTTGTCAGGATCTTTTACGTTAAAAATGTACCTGAAAATCCAAGCTACCATTCTAACAGTTTTGGTGAATTTACTAAAATAGGACAGATGCCAAAAATCTGTATTATTGACATTGACAAGTACAGCTACTGCTTTCTTTTTACATTCCTTGGCTACTAATTCTTCATCAACGGTAGAACTTTCAGCCGGCCAATTCTGTCTGCTTTGATACAACCAACTCGGCCCCTCCCACCATTTTGACTCCAAAAGTTGTTTTGGCATACATCCGCGTGATGGGAGGTCTGCAGGATTACATGTTCCTGGTATATGGCGCCACTGTGCTGCTGGTGTCAAACGACGAATTTCGGTCACCCTATTCCACACAAAAGTTCCCCACTCCTCGTTGCGTTGTATCCACGATATCACTGTTGATGAATCGCTCCAGAAAAAACTATCAAAATTGCCCTCAAGTGTTTCTTTCACTTGAATGTAAAGCCTAGCTCCAATTGTTGCCCCCCATTAATTCAAGCCTTGGAACTGTCAATTGCCTCAAGGGTGCAACCCTGGACTTGGCAGCCAACAAATGAATAGATACTATATCATTTTTTACCACTCTACAAAACACCACGGCAGCATACGCATCTTGACAAGCGTCACAGAAGGTGTGAACACTTAGGTCTTGAATATTTGAACTTCCAGTAGAGATCCAGCGAGGAATTTTAATCTCAAAGAGATATGGCAAGTCAGTAATCCACTTTTTGAAGGAAATTGCGATCTCATCGTCGACAGGTGCGTCCCAAGACGTTTGTCTTTCCCATAAACGCTGTAACAATAACTTTGGCACTAATGCAGCTGGAGCAGTGAAACCAATCGGGTCAAACACCCTTTGCGCCAGCGACAATAATCGTCTTTTTGTTATAATGAGATCCTTCGTATCTGTTTCAAGAAGATTGTGACTGATTGTTAACACATCTTGCTTCGGAAACCATGTAAGTCCAAGAACAGACACATTATAATCATCTGCATTAGAATTTTTTGAAAACTCCCACCCTCTTAACTCGAACTGACCTTCGGCCATCACCAGAATTGATTCTTGAATAAACGTGTTCAAAGTTTCATGGTCAGGTACGCTCGTAACACAATTATCCACATAAAAGCTCCTGGACAATTTTTCAATCGTCTCACGTGTGTATACAGAACCTGAACCCGAACATTTTTCCCAACATTTCGACAAATGATGCTCGATCGTCGCTCCAAGTAGGTATGGACTGCAGTTGACGCCAAATACTACACGTCTGTGCCGGAAAACAATTTCTTGACTGTTTCCATCAATCCATAGGAATTTTAAAAAATCACGATCCTTCTCGTGTATACTTATCTGCAGAAAGGCTTTTTTGATGTCAGATATAACACCAATCTTAAACTCTCGAAACCTGAGTATCAAAGTAGGTATTAGCTCTATTAAATTCAATCCCTTCTCTAAACATTGATTTAAAGACGGTCTATGTTTTTCACGTGCAGAAGCGTCAAAAACAGGCCTGACTGCCGTCGTGGAACCTTCTTTCAATACTGGTCGATGTGGCATGAAATGACCGTTATTTATATCTAATTCAATTCGTTCTATGATATTCAGAGACTCCCATTCTCTAAATACTTCATCATAACGCTCAAAGAGTTTATCTTTTTCTATTTTGCGCATGGTCGTATCCAGTCGTCTCTTGGCAACACTGTAATTCGTTGGTAACGGTGGGTGTCCATCCAGCCATGGTAGTCTGACTTCATATCGTCCCTGTGCATCTACTTTGACGGTTTGGAGAAACAATTCCTTTGCTGCTAAAGCCATTTCTTCTTTAGACCTCTTTTCGGTAGGTTCCTGTATCCCCAGCACATCTAGCTGCCATAAATCAGTAATCGATGGGTTCACAAACAAGGACAAAACACTCATCGTATCGTTCGCTCTTGATTTTCTACCTGAAACTTTACCCATTACTGTCCAACCAATATATGTCTCAATTGCCACCAGTCCACATAGCAGCTTATGGCGCCTCCCTGTGTATAACATCTCAGCAACGTCTGCACCTAGTAAAAGCTCTATAGTACCATGTTTATTTAAATCAGATACATGAATTTTCAGATTCTCTATCTCATGCATCCAGGGACCACAAATAATCGGGGAAACTTCATTACATATGTATGGCTGATCCAAAACCTCAAAAGTATGTGTGTAATTGTCATGAACCACTGTGACGTCATAACAATAATGATTATTTGTGGACTCGCTACCTCCAAAAAGACAATGGACAATTTTTTCGACTCGTTTAGGCTTCAAACCAAGCTCCAGTACAATAGATTTCAAAATATAAGATCTTTGTGACCCAGTATCTACCAAGGCTCTAACAACTCGAGTACCATCAGTCCCTCTTAATGTAACTTGTAACGTTTGAAGAAAAACATGAGTGTTTGTCTGATTTGTAAGGGCTTTATCTTTTACTGCACTTTCAACATTTCGTGTGTTAATATCGTCAGACGGCTTTATATTGTCAGATAAATTTGGACACATTAGCGCTACATGCGATTGTCTACATATTATACATCTTAAACGAGTACGACATTTTCTTGCGAGATGTCCTACTTTAAGACAGCGGAAACATGCTCTTTTTTCATTGAGAATATTCTTTCTATCTTCAAGAGTCATTTTTTGAGCTTTAAAACATGCATCACTTCCATGTGATCCCAGGCAAAACAAGCATTTGGCAACATCGGTGTTTACTAAACTCGCCGCTGTTGCTGTGGAAGACGAGAGATTTTTTTAGTGATTTTTTCTTGCTATGCTCATCACTAGATTTTAATTTCATATTACTAAAATTTTCTGACATACCAAAACCCTCACTTGCTAAGCAAATTCTTTGTTCATTTTCTACCTCAGACCGTAAAAAACTCATGATATTTTTAAGTCTAATATCTAAAGTGGAATCTCCGCTTAAAGACTGAGTCGAACTGCCAGTAGCTGATTTAAACGATGACCGCTGCCAAGTTCTTAGGAGATCTTGTGGTAAACAAGACTCAATTAAAGGAAACAACATTGCTGCATATTTATCCGATGTTATACCCAACGTGTCCAGAGCCCTTAACTGTGTCTCAATTTGATCATAAAGTATAGAAATATCTAACTTTTCATGAGCCATAGTATTCCTCAAAACTAGCTTTAATAATTCCCTCACGTATACTTCAATTTGTAAATCTTCTCTTCCAAATCTTGCTTGCATGCAATCAACTATTTTTTTCATAATTTTCCCCTATTACAGGAAAACTCTCTACAAGTTGACGTGCCCTACTCCCTGGAACCGTAGCTTGAGCTAAGTATTCAATTTTATCACAATCGTCTATACCTGGATCCTCATGAATTTTTTTGAATTGAGACCAAAAAGCTAACCATTCCTTAATACTGCCGTCATAATGCTTAAACTCAATCTGTGGGAGCTTAAATTTACGCCTACCTGTGGGAGCTTCTCCACCTCTAGCGACTTCCGAACTTACTGTTGCTACTGACACATCATCTGCAGTCTTCGGTTCAAGAACTTTTGCACATCTCAAACGTAGCTCGGTGAACCTTTTAACATAGGCATCACAGCTTTCCATATCTGCAATAAGTTGTTCTTCCGTAGCACTTTCCAGAAGACCCTCGTACACTTCATTATCACAGTTTCGCAGTTCATCAAATTTTGGCTTTAAACATTCCCAGGATATTTCAATGTCACTGTATATGGGCTCCTTGGCTTTCAAAAGTGAATCAAGTTCATTGGCAGCTTTCGTGAAACTAGCTCGAAGCACCCTTCTATGCTTTTTCTTTGATTCGGTATCACTAGCCATTGCACAACCTTCACAACAAATTAAAAGTTTAAAGAGTTTTTCACTTGCACAAAATGATAGGTACTAAACACTTCTTGTTTTACTGCCACCGTCGAATTGCCTTAGGGTCCTGTCACGGTCGCCAATAATGTTGTCTCGCCGTTGGTAAGCTACCCGCTATACCCGGCCTAGACGGTTCTATTTTTCTGAAATAATTAAATCTGTGTTTCGAAACCAAACACCTTTATTCTCTAGGCAACATTCGACCATTCTACAACTTTACAAAAAATAACAGAAAACAATGATATATGTCAAAACTAATTAACTGACAACTGACTCAAAAAAATAATGCATCTGTCAATTCGTACATTTTGTGACGTTGCCGCTACTAAACTAAAATCTGTAAATATACAATCTTTTAAAAACATTACTATAATT
>JANEYF010005452.1:0-29936 GCA_029963845.1 Rhamnusium bicolor | reverse complement strand
GATTTAGACCATTAATATTTATGTCACCAACAAGCAGAAAATTATTCTGAATAAAAGGAATGTTTCTAGGGCATCGAAAAGCATGTCATATTGTAACAGTGAACATGAAATTTAAAGATATGCTACTATGAGATATACTGGTTTTGGCATAATTTGCACTTGAATACATAATAAATTACAGTTAGTTGAATTATAATTAATGTCCATTTTTATTGATTTCAATTTACTTTTGACTGCTAGAGCAACTCCTCCACCACGACACTTACCAGTTTCACTTAGTTTTTTTCAGCTCTGAAGGTTTTATTTATATTAACGTCCAGGCGGAGTTTAGCGCATTGCTATTCCAACCCCAACTAAGACAAACGCACACACTCGACAACCAGGCCCTGTGACATCTTGCCAAATGCCGCAGCTGATACTCAAACTCAGGAAAAAGATGACAATGACTCGCCGTGTTCTGCCACATAAAAACGCTCTATCCAACTGTTCTACCATCTTGGTATTTAAAAACGCCACTATACATCCATGTTCTAGCCAGGATTCGAACCTGGGAACCTTTGGTCTCAAGCCTAATGTGTGAGCACTGAGGAAAAGTCTATTCTTGATTTGACGAGCAACTGAAAACTGTGATCGATAGCCCAGATTTAAACAGACATACTCTAGTGGAAGGTAGAACACACTCAGCTGAGTTCAAAACACCCCTATACTTACCGTTGAATGTGAATCATTTTTGAGATACGGGTGTTTTATGGTTTTTTGACCAGAACTTTAGTCCGCCATATTTTTGAAATGACTGCACATATTTAGATAAAATTTGGTATACATATTATACTCTTTTAGGTTAATAAATAGCTTAAATAATTTTGGAAAATTCCAGGACCGACCTCCATTTTTTTAATATGGCTCTTAGGGTCGTTAACATCACACTGTATATTATTTTTTGGTAAATGTTAGTAAACATTTAAAAAGCCTATGGACCAGTTTATGAAATAATGTCATAATAGTTGATGGCAGGTTTACTGGTTATTCTTCAATAAATTTTCCAAAGTATTAAAAAACCAAATTTGACATTCTACAAATAACACAATATATATATATATATATATATATATATATATATATATATATATATATATACATATATATATATATATATCCATACATATATATATATATATATATAAAAAAAAAATATATATATATATATATATATATATACATATATATATATATATATATATATATATATATATATATATATTTTTATATATATATATATATATATATATATATATATACAGGGTGGGGCAATAGTGCGTCGGACCTCGATATTTCGAGAGTTCTACGATAGCTTGGAAATTTTTTAAAAAAGTATATTTTTCAACGATGTGATGTAAAAATGAAAAACGAACATTTTTTGTAAGTACTTCCCTATGGCTAATTGCTAACCATTTTCGTTTTATAAATAAATAAATAAGTGTTTATTTTTCAATTAAGAACTTTTAAATTGAATTTTTCTCAATTTTTTTCAAATGAAACACCCTGTATATTTTTCGACGATGCGATGTAGAAATGAAAAACGAAAATTTTTTGTAAGTACTTCCCTATGGCTAATTACAACAATTTTCGTTTTATAAATAAATGTCAAATTCAAGAATAAACTTAAAAAAGAGGTTCCCTCAAATAAGTCATTGGAAAAATTTATAATAGGTGTTCGACGTGTTGCCCATTTTGATTGAGACACGTCTTTATGCAATTTTGAAATGAGGCCATTTAGTGGGACCATTTCCCATTGAAATGAGTAAATAGTATTTAACCAGTCCTTTACAGTAATGTTTTTTTGTAAATTTTTTTGCTGTTTTCGTTATTCCACAAGCAATAAAACCTCAGTTTGGTATAAATTGTCGTGTACAAAGGAGCATTTATCACACTTATCGGTCGTTAGTTACAATTTGTATTGAATTTAAAATATTTGGAATTTTACAATATGAATTTTAATAAAGCGGAACTTGTAGACATGACTTTTGTTTTGGGCGAGTCAGACAGAAATTGTTTACTTGCCAAAAGAATTTATCACCAACGTTTATCCTGAAAGAAGGCTTCCTGATGTTAGCACCTTCCAAAACCTTCTCTGATAAGATTTCTGGAAACTAGAAATGTCGAATATAAAAAGAAGTGAAAGAATAAAACGTGTTGTGAACGAAAAAAATGAGTTTTCTGTGGTGCTGGCAACGGTTGAGAATCCCCATGTTAGTCAAAGGGAAGTGACCTCATTAGTAGGAATAAGTAGACGGTCCGTGTGTCGCATCTTAAAAACAAATAAGTTGCATGCATATCATATTCAAATGCACCAGGAATTATCTGATGATGATTTTTCAAAAGCGCCTACAATTTTGTAATTGGGCCAGAGGTAAAATGCAAGTTGATGTTAACTTCTTCAATAATGTTTTATTCACTGATGAGGCAACTTTTCATAAAAATGGATTTGTTACAATTGGCACAATTTCCATTATTATGCCTCGGAAAATCCTCACTTTTTTATGCAAGTTGATAACCGACACAGATGGTCCATAAACGTTTGGGGAGGAATTATTGGAGAACATGTAATAGGGCCACATTTCTTTGATGGTACATTGACTGGAGCTATTTATCTTCATTTTCTGGAAAACCGTCTGCCACAATTATTGGTAAATCTCCCTGGAAGAATTCGAAATAGGATGTGGTTTCAGCAAGATGGTGCTCCATCACATTATTTAAATGCAGTTAGAGACCACTTAAATAATATCTACCCTCATCAATGGATTGGAAGAAATGGACCCACTAAATGGCCTGCTAGATCCCCAGATCTTACAAAAATGGATTTCTTTTTATGGGGATACGTGAAGGAAATTGTTTATAGAGACACACCAACAACAGTACAAAATATGTAGTAAAGAATAATAACTGCCTTTAGATCTATCACACCGGCAGTTTTAGGAACAGTGGGAACCTCATTTCAAAAGCGCATAGAGATGTGTGTCAATCAAAATGGCGAACATGTGGAACATTTATTATAAGTTTTTCTACTGAGTTATTTGAAGAAACCTCTTTTTTTTAAGATTATTTTTGAATGTTGTAATTATTGCTCAATAAAACGAAAATGGTTGCAATTAGCCATAGGGAAGTACTTACAAAAAAATGTTCGTTTTTTATTTTTACATCACATCGTTGAAAAATATACAGGGTGTTCCATTTGAAAAAATTGAGAAAATTCAATTTAAAAAGTTCTTAATTGAATACTAATTTTTGGCCACCCTGTACATATTTAGGAAATGAAAATGATTCAAAAACATTAACTAAATGTCTCGTAACTGGTATTCACATAAGTTTTTCTTAAAACCCATAATTGTGACTGTGGTGATTTTTTTTAATATCCATCTGCAGGTGGCATTATTTCAACAGAAAAATTCATTACATCAAAGTGATTGGGAGATAGCCAATAATAATATAAGAATGAATAGAGCCTAGAAAGAGGCTTCAAAAAATGTACTGATATACATAGCATTCCATGTAAAAAAAAGGCACTTGGTCCTGTAATTTCGTCTTGGCTCGCCCTGTATGTTCGAAAATAATTTCAAGTTATATATATATATATATATATATATATATATATATATATATATATATATATATATATATATATATATATATATATATATATGTATATATATATATATACATATATATGTATATATATATATATATATATATATATATATATATATATATATATATATATATATATATATATATATATATATATATATATATATATATATATATACATATATATGTATATATATGTATATATATATATATATATATATATATATATATATATATATATATATATATATATATATATATATATTATATATATACCGAGTGAGTCACGAATTGCGCTCGCCCCGATATCTCCTAAAATATTTGGAATAGAAAATTGAAATTTCGATGGCTTATTATACGACTAAAATGCCATCTTTTCAATAAAAAATCAAGTTTGGTGCACATCCGGTTTGACCGGAAATGCCCACAACTTTCGATTTTTAAAATGAAACACCCTATATATTTTTACATTTTTGGAATCTAGAGGAAATTTTGAATACAATACATCCATTTTGGTCACTTTTTTGATAAACATTAAAAATTTTATTAAAAAATCTATTTCTGAATCCAGAGTGCTGTGGTGCCCAAAATATATTTTAGTTTGTGTGCTACGTTACTATAAAAATAAAAAGAGCAATATGATTGCATTACTTAATTGTCTAGAGGCGTTTAAAATTGTTAAATGTGATTTTTACCCACTAACTCGGTTTTTTTAAATGGGAAGTTAATCGTCCACCAACATTTTTAAATACCCCATTTTCATACGAATCTAATGATACTAAAATTTTGAAAATCCGCTCAGAAATATTGGAGATTTGAGCCAAAATACAATGCAACCAAGCTTTTAGAAACATGCGGCTAATAGATTAGTGGGCTTTGGAAACTAAAATGACACATTTTTGTTTAAAATCTGGTAACCTGATAACATTGGAAAAATCATAGTAGCCATTGAATGTAATAAAACAATATCAGCTGCCAGACAGACTCGTGTAGTTATAGGCAATCTTGAGCTATCAAACATTTAATAATTGTGAGCGCAAAGAACGTTACAAGTAAGTTTAGCATAGGTATGTGGAGGTAAACACAATTACATCCACAAGGAAATTAGCAACAGAATGCGACATCAGTACGGTTTTCAGAGTTTTATTTAAATGAACATAAATATCGGGCCTATAAATAAATAAAAATCAATTCCGTTTGAACAATTAAACTTAAACTAGGTAACAGTAGGTATCCATATTAAAATAATTAATATAATTAAACCATAAATTGACATTATAGATATTGTTCAAAATGTCCACCAGTTTTTTCTATACACAATTCGGCTCTGCGTACAGTTGCTTGAATGGCTCTACGCAATTCACCCGGCGTTATTTCATTAAGAGCCCGTACAACTTTATTTTGCAGCTCTTCACGGGTATTTGAAGAAGTTTCATACACTTTATTTTTGAGAGTGCCCCATACATAATAGTCGAGGGGTGTTAAGTCAGGTGACCTAGGAGGCCACCTGATATGACCTTGATTTGCGATAAGGCGTTCACCATACAAGTTGTTTAAATATTCCATCACTCTTCTGGAATTATGTGGGAGAGCACCATCTTGTTGGAAAAACAGATTTTGTAAATAGGCAAGAGGAAGTAAGTCAAGAAATTCTGCTGTCTGGTTTTGTAAAAAGATTAAATATCGTTCGCCAGTAAGTGTTCCATCAAAAAATATGGGTCCAATTATTCGATCTTCAAGTACTCCAAGCCAACAGTTAAACCCAAATCTTTCCTGAATATTCCCCCGCCCTACCAACCTCGGATTTTCTTGAGCCCAGTACCTAGTATTGTTTCTGTTAAACATACCTTGGTTCGTAAATCTACTTTCATCTGAATATAAAATATGAAAAGGAAAACCTGGGTTTTGTTGTATTGCATTTAAGAACCAGTTGCAATATACTAGCCTCCTGTCTTTATCATCTCCATAAAGATGTTGGTGTATTTGGTATTTATAAGACCGAAACTTATGTTTCTTTAAAATTCTGCAAACCGAAGACTGACTAATGTCGCATTCCGTTGACAATTCCCTTGATGATGTTGTTGGGTGTACCATCACAAATCCTAATACATCAATTTCTTTGTCCTCACTTACAATAAATGTTTGATGGTCATCTTGTTGATCGGGTTCGTTTCTGAATTTTTGTTCCACTCTGGCAAACAAGTGTCTGCTTGGAGGACGTCTGTTGGGATATCGTTGCTGATACAGTCCTGCAGCTGCAGTTGCATTTTTGTGACACTCTCCATATATCAGTAACATATCGACCTTTTCACTTCTACTAAAATTATTCATTTTCTTTAATTTTAACTCAAAGAGATTTCCGCAACGCTTTATTGTCTGTCTGACAGCTGATATTGTTTTATTACATTCAATGGCTACTATGATTTTTCCAATGTTATTAGGTTACCAGATTTTAAACAGAAATGTGTCATTTTAGTTTCCAAAGCCCACTAATCTATTAGCCGCATGTTTCTAAAAAGCTTGGTTGCATTGTATTTTGGCTGATATCTCAAATATTTCTGAGCGGATTTTCAAAATTTTGGTATCATTAGATTCGTATGAAAAAGGGGTATTTAAAAATGTTGGTGAACGATTAACTTCCCATTTAAAAAAACCGAGTTAGTGGGTAAAAATCACATTTAAAAATTTTAAACGCCTCTAGACAATCAAGTAATGCAATAATATTGCTCTTTTTATTTTTATAGTAACGTAGCACACAAACTAAAATATATTTTGGGCACCACAGCACTCTGGATTCAGAAATAGATTTTTTTAATAAAATTTTTAATGTTTATCAAAAAGTGACCAAAATGGATGTATTGTATTCAAAATTTCCTCTAGATTCCAAAAATGTAAAATATATAGGGTGTTTCATTTAAAAATCGAAAGTTGTGGGCATTTCCGGTCAAATCGGATGTGCACCAAACTTGATTTTTTATTGAAAAGATGGCATTTTAGTCGTATAATAAGCCCTCGAAATTTCAATTTTCTATTCCAAATATTTTAGGAGATATCGGGGCGAGCGCAATTCGTGACTCACCCGGTATATATATATATATATATATATATATATATATATATATATATATATATATATATATATATATATATATATATATATATTTTTATATATATATATATATATGAATAGTGGTGAGAGGTATGAAACTTCTCATATGGTCTGAATGCTACTATCCGACCGACGCGACATCCTCGATGTCTCTGTGGCGGATAGCGACTTACATCACAGCAAGTACCGAGAGCGGCGACCCCTAGCCCAGGTGGACTAAACTAATGTGATTAAATATGATTTAAAGGAAACAACTACTCAGCGGGCAAATACCCCGACCTGCATTGAATTACACCTTCAAATCATGATAGATCGATAGCCAATATCATTTGTCAATTCCTAACCAGACATAGATCGATTTCGAACTTATTTGTTCTCTTCAGTATGCCATAGGTTATGGAACAGACAAATGATAGTGGCCAACCTGCTAGTTATATACTAACTATGGTGAAGTGAATAGTGGTGAGAGGTATGAAACTTCTCATATGGTCTGAATGCTACTATCCGACCGATATCCTCGATGTCTCTTTGGCGGATAGCGACTTTCATCACAGCAAGTACCGAGAGCGGCGACCCCTAGCCCAGGTGGACTAAACCGAAATCGATCTATGTCTGGTTAGGAATTGACAAATGATATTGGCTATCGATCTATCATGATTTGAAGGTATAATTCAATGCAGGTCAAGGTGTTGCCCCACTGAGTAGTTGTTTCCTTCAAATCATATTTAGTCACATTAGTTTAGTCCACCTGGGCTAGGGGTCGCCGCTCTCGACACTTGCTGTGATGCAAGTCGCTATTCGCCACAGAGACTATCGAGGATGTCGGTCGGATAGTAGCATTCAGACCATATGAAAGTTTCATACCTCTCACCACTATTCACTTCACCATAGTTAGTATATAACTAGCAGGTTGGCCACTATCATTTGTCTGTTCCATAACCTATGGCATACTGAAGAGAACAAATAAGTTCGAAATCGATCTATGTCTGGTTAGGAATTGACAAATGATATTGGCAATCGATCTATCATGATTTGAAGGTGTAATTCAATGCAGGTCGGGGTATTTGCCCGCTGAGTAGTTGTTTCCTTCAAATCATATTTAATAACATTAGTTTAGTCCACCTGCTCTAGGGGTCGCCGCTCTCGGTACTTGCTGTGTCGCAAGTCGCTATCCGCCACAGACATCTATGATGTCGGTCGGATAGTAGCATTCAGACCATATGAGAAGTTTCATACCTCTCACCACTATTCACTTCACCTTAGTTTGTATATAACTAGAAGGTTGGCCACTATCATTTGTCTGTTCCATAACCTATGGCATACTGAATTGAACAAATAAGTTCGAAATCGATCTATGTCTGGTTAGGAATTGACCAAATGATATTAGCTATCGATCTATCATGATTTGAAGGTGTAATTCAATGCAGGTCGGGGTATTTGCCCGCTGAGTAGTTGTTTCCTTCAAATCATATTTAATAATTTAATAACATTAGTTTAGTCCACCTGGGCTAGGGGTCGCCGCTCTCGGTACTTGCTGTGTCGCAAGTCGCTATCCGTGTGTGTATATATATATATATATATATATATATATATATATATATATATATATATATATATATATATATATATATATATATATATATATATATATATATATATATATAGTCGGGTCGCTGCAAGTTTGCAACGTTTGTCCTAAAGAGTCAAAGTTATAAAATAATGTTATTCGTTTCAATTGTCAGCGGTATTTGTGTATTGTTAATTTTAGAAATAATAGAAAACACCAAATAAATAGTTAAATGAATTTCAAAATAAAGGACAAATATATTCATTTACTGTTTGAGATTTACTGTTAATCAATCCTGCATTACATTCTTCCAACAAAGTAATTGTAATTAAGTCGCTTATGCATATTCCAATGCACAACTGATTTGCTAACAGCTGAAATGAATAACATTATTTGTGGCTTTGACTCTTTAAGAAGAAAGTTGCAATCCTACACTAACTTACTTTTAGCATCATTGTATTAATTTTTGAATGAATCCCATTATATTTGAGTCAGATAACTTCATTATTATAATTAACTGCTATGTGCTTAAAGCCGTTGCCATTGCAGTTGCATTTTACCGTGTAACATAGATGTTTTCATATACCACACATGTTTAATAAACCATACATATATATTCTACCAGCACTTAATAATTTATTGTGCCCTTGTTACTTTTGAAAAAATGTTTCAAAATTATAACCCGTATATGACTACAATAAGTAAAGCTTCTCTGATATAATAATTTTGTGTAATAAAATTTATGTGAAATTTGTCGCCGCAGAAATTTTAAATTTGTACAAATAAGAGCTTTATTATTTGAGGTTTGATTAATATTCCATGAATACTTTATCGGTTATCATAGTTTGCTTGGACGAACACTATACGGTTGGGTAGCGAAAGGCCAGGTGGATAATGTAACACCATTAGGAAAATATGTAAATGGTCACGTCACGTCACAAACATATTGATTAAAATGGTTTTAAAAAATATAATGACACTACTCTTTATACTGTAGGTGTATGTAATAAGAGTGTAATTTATAATTTTTAAAAACTTTTCTTGTACATTATCATAAGTATATTTTTAGTGGAACAAGACTATGCGAATATTTAAAAAAAGCAGACATCCAGTGATGAAGTTTTTTTCCGAATAAAAACAATCAAATATTTAAGCAAATACAAGATATATCAGATAATGATTCGGAACTAAGTTTTTCTGGTGTGATAAATGAATACACTCATAACAGAATAAGAAATAAAACCGAGAAAATAGATTTAAAAGAGAATCAATTAGTAGTGATGATAGTTTTGAAAAAGTAGATATAGAAGATTTAATGCCAAAGAAAAAATCAGCAAAAAATATAATAAACCAGCCATTAAAAGGGAAATGTGAGGTTGATGATTTACTATCCCAATCACAAAAATTATTTACATCTGTTAATACCACATTGATGGAAAAAGTTAAGAAGAAAAACGGTACAAAATGTCAAGGAGCAATTAATGAAACAGCGGTGAAGCATTCTGAAGTAAAGAATGGCGCTAATTTTAGTCAAAGAAAATTGTGTAGTGATATGTCCAGTTTTGAGATAGATGAACCAGACAGAACTTTTATTCTGCCAGAACAGACTGTCATAAGATGGGCAGCGCAACTGTTACTCACCTTAGAAAAATTGCATACTTTAGGGGTTATCTGTCGGTGAGCAAATAGAAATTTAATAACTATGCTTTGTCTATAGAATAATAACAGGACAAATAAGTTTATACTAAATCGTAAAAGGAGGATAGTAATAAATGCACGTGATCAGCACATGCAACGAAACCTATTGTCGTTTGAATTTAGAAGGGATGTAATTTATAGATTTACAAAGGCTTATCAAATTAACGTCGCTGTTACATGTGCCACGTGACAGTTCACTGTCACACATTTTTCGGTTTGAGTTCATTATATCTTTTCCCTCGATAATACTGTTGATTATTAATAATTGTTTGTTGTCTGTTACAACTAATGGAGCACGAAGAGGCCAAAAATGACCGCTATTTAGTGTAGTCACCGCCGAAGAAAACGCATAAAATATATTCCTTTTTGGTTCAAGAGGTGCAGTTCATCTTGAATGTGACGGTCGGTATTTTAAAACAAATCAGCCAGATATTTGTTGTAAAAATTCTTTATTTACTTATTGTGCTATTTAACGTGCAAATTGTAACATTTGATTGATAAGTTAGAACAGTAGTTGATTTATACCGGCCCTCTCCTCCGTCCTTGAACAAATACGTATACGAGCGTATGATTCAAGACCGTTGCTCCCGCGGGTTTGAATTTCGGTGACTTTAAGCACATACGTGTACGCGCGCTTTTTCAAGGCCGTTGCTTCTGTTGTTTTCTATTCCTCCGACCTCGATCTTACACGTATACGGAGTATTAAGGTTGCAGCCTCTCATGCTGCCACTCTTAACGTGTGGTTTTGAAGGTTGTGTTCACAGTGTTACTATATATGAAGGAATTGGATGGAAATTCATTCTTGAACTAATTCTCTTAGAGGGCAGTCACAATGTATAACTGTAGTGCTTGTGGTACTAGTTTTATGCGTCGTGATAATTTGCGACGCCATCAGATGCGTTCTTGTAAAAAGTTTAAAGATGATGGCCCACTAACAAAAAAATATAAACCTAGCGACACGCAAGGTAATTCAAAACCATCAACCTCTGCGATGTACAAACGAATTAGCCCCATACATCCACAGCTGCATTAAATACATGTTGGTGCTGTAATCTAACGGTTGCGGCAAATCAGATGCATACTCACAGAAGAACATTACAACATAGAACAAATTCATGTGCTCCACTGATTGCCGGTGTGCAGGTCGTTCGCAGTGCTTTGAAATGCAGAATTATAAGCTATCGAGTACAAAGTGAAAATAGTCATACTGATTATGTAATGTTTTTTGGTGAAATCAAGCACAAAGTTCTAAACGTGCTTGATGAGATGGTAAACATTCATAAGTCTGTGAAAGTGAATATCGAGGCGTTTGATAGATATATTGTACAAACACAGGATGTTTCTGATATCAAATCATTTAATACACCTAATATAATTGTTGATCAATCAACTGACTTGAGTGCGGTATATGATGTAATTGTAGAAGTGATGAATACACAAACAACTGAATTTCAGGAACGTGACTCAGGTAAAATATCTTATAGTCTTTAAATAAAAGTGTATTATTTATTTATTTCTCTTTTTAGGGTGGGCTATCGAGCGAATTATGTACCTTGAAGTTAATATTAACAAGTTTAGTCCTATGCGCAAGTTATATAATTGAATATAATATATGTATTGTTAGTTAGGACCACCAACAGCTTCCTGTTTTTCGTCCTATTAACAAACATATAAATATAAGCTTCTTAATTGAGTAATGTTAAGCTATTTATTATATACATTTCTATATATTTCCATTAAGTAATCTAAACATGTTTTTAATATAATGAATGGCCAATCTGAAAGATTATATAAAGGCAAATTGAACCATATATTTTCGTTCTATTACTTCGAATCCATGTAACTGTGAACGTGCTTAAATAAATGTATTAAGTTCATATATTTGTTTTTTAAAAACGAGCTTAATTGGCGCAGTCGGGTCGGATAAAGGTGTTCTTTTAACTGCAAAAAGAATTTTATTTCAACAAACTAAGCCTTTTCAAGAATCAACGTTCCACAACACCTTCACTGGACTTCAAGCAGTAGAACCCAGGAGATCTTCAACTACCAACAAGGTAAGCCAAGTATTTTCCTGTTTATCTTTTCCTAAGCTCTTAATCGAAAGGATTAGGTGAAAAAAAATTTAGTTTTTAGTTTGAGAATTTTAAATTCCTGCAATTTAAAAAAAAAAAAAATTACGCAAGTGAATAATTCAATGGTGAAATAATTCATAGTGCAATTAATTTTTTGCGAATTTTAATTAAAGATAATAAAGAAAGAAAATTAGAAGAAAAATTTAGTTTTTAGTGAATTTTAATTTCCTGCGATTTTAAAAATTAAGCAAGTGAATAATTCGATCAAGAAATCATTCACAGTGCAATAATATTTACTTTTTTGTATATTTTAGAGATCAAACTTAAAATAAATAAATTTTATATAATTATTAAATCGATATATTCTATAAAAAAAATTTATAACGAAAAACTATATATATTAATTTATTTTCTACTTGGTATAAATTTAATATTATTAAACTGATATACGAAGTGTTTTAAAATAACTGTATTATAATAAATAAAATAAAATATATATATATATATATATATATATATATATATATATATATATATATATATATATATATATATATATATATATATATATATATATATATATATATATATATATATATCACAATAATAATACGTTATTCGTACGTATTTTACAATTAATATAATTTATTTATGCCGATATTTGATGATATAGAAGAGATAAGTGACAATTTAAATCAAATATCACTTAGTAATAGTAATCAATTAGAAAAATCAGAATCCAAAATGCCAGAAGTAAACTTTGTTTTACTTAAAGCTTTTGCAGACACAATCCCAGTCTATGACGGACGAACGGATTTATTAGAATTTTTTTATTAATTCAGCAGATCAATTTCATAACTTATACACATTCAATGATATTATTTTAAACCACTATATATTACAAGTAATAAAATCTAAGCTGACTGGTAGAGCTCAGATATTAATCGGTGCTAGACTAGAATTAAATAATTGGCAAAGTGGCAAAACATCTTTGAGATTAAATTTTGGAGATCCTAGAGATTTTGGTTGTTTAGGAGCCGAAATGGCAGCAATGAGACCATTTTCAAAAGAATCTTTTTCAAATTTCGGAAAACGCATACAAGATATTCGTAGTCAAATCTGTTTTAAATTAAATTCTGACACTACCTTAACTTCTGAAGATAAAATAGTACGTTTACAAATGTATGACGATTCTGCTTTTAAAACTTTTATTAAACATTTGACCGAACGATTGAGAGATCGTATTTTAAATCGCAACGCGAATTCTTTAGAAGACGCACTTAGAATAGTTCGCGAAGACGAAAATTTAAGACATGAACTTGGACTACTCAACACAACACAAAGAGAGTCAACGCCAAATATTAGACGAAATCCCAACAATATGCCTCTTAATCATAAAATTAATCACCACTCGAATGCATATAATTCGACACCACGATTTAAACAACCTAATACAAATGTACAATACTTATCACCTAGACCTCCATCACAATTTCCAGCTGATTTACAAAATAATCAAAAACCGTTTTTCCAACATAAAAATAACGTGAGACAATCATTTCCCAGCAATCAACAAGTTTTTTGGCAAACCAAAAAACGTGTGGAAACCAAACAATACTATGCCTTTACAACAACCTACCCCGATGTCAACCACATCCAGGGCAACTACAACACAAAGACAGTCAAACAATGCCTTTCAGACAACCAAATTATTTCCAATCGCATAATTTCCAAAATGAAGAACTACATGTTCACGAATACGATGAACACCCTAACAAGTCGGATTCATTTTCAGAAAATAATTTAAATTATCAAAACGAACAAGAATATTACAATGAAAATAACGAAATTTACCGCATTAACGACGAACAGTCACAAAATTTTCAAAACAGTACTCCTCCCATAGAAGAAACTTAGTAGAATTAAATTCAGCAGTTTTAAATGATTTACCGTATGTTCAGATAGAAAAACCTCCTGCTAAACTTCTAATTGACACCGGTTCACATATATCAATTCTAAGAACCATCTATAGCTGAAAAATATTTTCCTGAAACTATATTTAGACATCCATCAAAACTAAAGACAGCATTAGATGAAAAAGAAATAAATTTTAAAGCTAAAATTCCCGCATATTCTGAATTTCAATCGAAACATTCAATAGAATTTTTATTATTTGACTCACGACTTTTTCGATGGCATATTAGGTTTAAACGAATTAAGAAAAATGAATTTGTCGATAGATTTTAATAATCAAATATTATTTAATAACCACCAACAAATTTCATTTTTTGTCTCGTCAACCAAACGACACTGATTTTACATTCGAAATCCAAGCGAATGAAACACTGATAAAAAAAATTCCAGTTTCTATACAATACGGAGATATATTAATCCCCGAGATGTACTCGATCAGTGGATTATATATACCAGAAACTATCACATACGCCGATGATAATTTCGCCTATTTTGAAATTTATAACCCAACTAACCAGACTATTTGAGAAACTTTAAAAAGCCCTATTAACGCGTATTTAATTAACGATGAGTACGAATTACATAATTTCCAAATTGATACGTATGAAAGTCCCATAGCTAATAATATGAATAATAACATAATTTCGAAATTACGTACATCACACATGACACCGGAAGAACTAAAAGCTATAACTAATTTATGCAAACAATTTAATGATATATTTCATGTCGACGAAACAAAACTGACATTTACAAATCAAGTAAAACACGAAATTAAAACAACCGACGAAGTACCCATACACACAAAATCATACAGATTTCCGCACTGTCATAAAGAAGAAGTGCAAAAACAAATTAATAAAATGCTTGAAGACGGTATTATAAGACCTTCAAGTTCGCCTTGGTCAAGCCCTATTTGGATCGTTCCAAAGAAACTTGACGCAAGTGGTAAAAGAAAGTGGCGTATCGTAGTAGATTACCGTAAAGTAAATGAAAAAACGATAGATGACAGATACCTGATCCCAAACATTGACGATATCTTAGATAAATTAGGTAGATGCAATTATTTTACTACACTCGACTTAGCATCCGGATTTCATCAGATTGAAATGGACACAAAGTCCATAGAAAAACCCGCGTTTATCGTAGAACATGGTCATTTTGAATATCTCAGAATGCCCTTTGGCTTAAAGAATGCACCTGCAACTTTTCAAAGAGCAATGGACAATGTCCTGAGAGAATTACAAACAAAATTTATCTAGTTTACATGGACGATATTATTATATTTTCTACTTCCCTTCAGGAACATATTAATAATTTAAAACAAGTTTTTACAAAATTACGAGAACATAGACTCAAAATTCAAATGGACAAATCAGAATTTTTACGTAAAGACGTAGAGTTTCTTGGTCATGTAATAACACCCGAAGGTATAAGACCAAACCCTAGAAAAATAGAAGCAATTTCGAAATATCCCATTCCTAGAACGGCAAAAGAAATTAGATCTTTTTTAGGACTTTTAGGTTACTATAGGCGATTTATTAAAGACTTCGCGAAATTAACAAAACCTTTTACACAATGTTTGAAAAAAAGATGAAAAAATAATACACAGCCCATCATTTGTAGAAGCTTTTGAAAAATGTAAAAATGTGTTAACCAATGATCCTGTTTTACAATACCCAGATTTTTCCAAACCTTTTATATTAACAACAGACGCACCGAATGTTTCAATTGGATCAGTACTTAGCCAAGGCCCTATTGGCAAGGATAAACCAATAGCATACGGCTCGCATACTCTAAACCCAGCAGAATTAAACTATTCCACCATAGAGAAAGAACTATTAAGTATAGTCCATTTTACGAAAACCTACAGACCGTACTTATTCGGACGTAAATTCACAATTGTAACTGACCATAAACCCCTCCAATGGTTGTTCAACTTAAAGGAGCCAAATTCGGGACTTGTCAGATGGCGGTTAAAATTAGAGGAATACGACTATACTATAGTGTGTAAAAAAGGTAAAAATAACACAAACGCCGACGCACTATCACGAGTCGAAATCAACGCAGTAGAAACTGCATCAATAATAGGCAATACGGATGACCATGATGCAGACAAAATACTACACGACTTTACTGACAACGTAAATGATGAAATGATTAATGACTTGCTAAAACCAGCTAACACACCTTTAACCCCAGATCTCGAATCATTACACCAACTAGAAGACAGCCTATGCACTATAACAAACACTGGTCCCTTGACCAGGTCAAAGACAAAAGCATTCATAATAAGCGACATACAACTAAAACCTCCCGTAGACAATACGGATACGCAAACCCAACACACATCATTAGAAAACCCAATACTAACCATACCTATTTCTGAAAAATGTTTAAATTCCTTTAAGAATCAAATTATATTCGACGTCAGCAAAGACAGTGCCGAACCCTCAGTCCTGTTATCCTATATTTGACAAATATAGGATAACAGCAGTTTTACCCTCTTGTCAATTTAAAACACATTTAATTCACTTTATTAAATCTTTTCTAAAACCTAAAAACACCTACGGGATACTTTTCAAAAATTTAAATACAATCCCTGATTTTTGTAAAATTATCAAAGAAACATTCACACAAAATTCCTATAAATTAATCCAATCCAATCAATTCTTACTAGACATAATAAATAAAGACGAACAGTAAGAAAAAATTAAATAGCAACACGAAACGAAAACTACCCATAAAGGCATCAATGAAACTAAATTATCTTTACAAAAACACTATAGTGTATGTATGTGTTTAAAAGAAGCACGTTAAACTTTAGAAATTTTATTAAAAGTTAATTAGATACTAACAAAAAATTTTATATCTTACATTTACTTATAATTTGACTATGTTGCAAAACTATTTTAATTTTAATTTGACTACCCTGGTTTTTTATTTATAAAAATTCCTGTGTCTGATGATGTGAAGTAATTACTTGTTCACGAAACCGGTCACATTAATAAAAGGAATTTTATGAGAATTTGTCTTTTTGCTTTATCATGAAAAACACTATTATTGGCCAAATTTAATTGATGATGTAACTACTTACATTAATACTTGCAAACCATGTCAAGAAGGACATTATGGACGTAGACCCAAAAAAATTAAATTTATATAGACACATTTCAAATAGAAAAACAAAGATTTCTCACAATTATTGATAGCTTTTCTCGCTACGCACAGGCATATATTACAAATAATATCAATGCACCTGAAATTTTAGACTCATTCATATCACACGTGGGTATATCTCACAAAATAACAGTAGATAACAGTCACGAGTTTAAAAATGACACATTTATTGAATTTTGCGACAAACATAAAATTCAATTACATTTCACTACACCCGCAAACCATACAGGTAACTCCCCAGTCGAGAGACTGCATAGTACTCTCTGTGACAGTATAAGAACGGTACGTATTGAAGGTAACAAATCTCCTATTACGAAACTAATGAAATTAAGTATTTTAGGTTATAACAATGCAATTCATTCTGTTACCAGAATGACACCGTTTCAAATTATGTTCGGAAGAATATCCAAAGATCCATTTGACATTACGACAAAAGACATCGTAACAAATTATGTAGACAAACATTTAAAAATTATTCAGACAATTAATGACACCGTGAACCAGAGAAATAAAGACGCGAAAACGAAAACCCTCGAAAAAATTAATGAAAAACGTCACGATTCCCCTTCTTACGACATAGAAAAACCAGTATATTTGCAAACCGAGAATCGAAATAAAGCTAGCCCTAAAAATAAATTATTATAAAAAAGGATAAGGGAAACAGAGTTATCACTAGCCATAGCAAATATCATAAAAATAAATTAAAACCACCTAGAATAACGCAACCCCTTGTTGTTTCAGATGATTCTGACTAAAATACCGGATGGCTGACGTCCCTGTTAATACTTGCGACATATGGACAGACGGACACTACTTTTACAAAAATACAAAACCCTATACTACCACTATCTCTAGGCAAAGCACAAATAACTACACATAAGCATACATTCGTAAAATATGTCGACATTTCAAAATTTAATGAACCAGTAAGAAACGTAATATCAAATATGAATTTAATTCGAGAACAGTATGGAACTATATTTCCAGACCTGATGTACCAAGTAATAGATTACGAACATTTAGTTAACAACTCGCTAAAGGCAATATTAAACAAAATAGATAATCTGAAACCACGTAGATTTAAAAGAGGATTAATTAATCTTGTAGGTAAAGGTTCTAAATGGCCTTTTGGCACCTTGGACGCTGATGATGGCGAAAAATATAGTAGAGCTATAAGTATTTTAAACAAAAATCAACAAATAATACAACATGATTTAAGAAACCAGATATCAGTCACAAAACACTTCGTATCGGAAGTTAATAATTTAATAAATAAAACAATAAACAATCAACAATATATAACAAAACAAGTTACCAATATTTCAAAAGTAACCGACAAATTAAAACGAACTTTTAAGATTTTAGAAAGTTTAAATATTCTCAATGCAAATTGCAGACACATGTTCTAGATATATTAGAGAATTCAATATTATTTGCTAAATTACATACTTTACACAGTTCAATTTTATCTATAAAAGAATTTTAATTAATAATTAAAGAAATAAGACAAATTTATGGCAAGGAATCCATACCACACTTCAACAATGTGCAATCTTATTATTCACTTTGCAGTGTGGAATTCTACTAAAAAGGTAATAAATTAATGTTTGGAATACATGTACCAATACTATACATTGAATCTTACGATTATTTCCGATTAATTCCCATCCCACTTAATTCCCAAATTTTAATACCAAGAAAAACCTACATTATCCTAAATAATACTTGGCACCATTATGAGGACCAATAAGGTACTCAAATAGAAGACACCTGTATTTATTATGTTGTAAATCCGACTACTTCAATGGACTGCCTAAAGTTCTAACAGGCAAGCATAACAATACCTGTTCTACCAAACATGTCACCATAATGGACGATATTATCGAGCCAGTCAACGACAATCATATCATCGTAGTCTCTAACACAAAAATAATAATTAGGCAAAAATGCCAAACAAATGGTCTACACGAGACGACATCACCTGAAGTAATCAGCATCCAACCGGGCTGTTGCCTTATAATTAAGGAGGACACCTTCTGTGCTACCCACTCCGAAAAAGAACAACCCTATGAACTCCCACTAATTCAATTGGACATTAGTGCATCGAAAAAAAAGGACAATTAAGTTACCTCAAGATGTATCTTTAACAAAGCTACAGGACATTAAGTGCACGACCTATTACAAATGAACTTGCGAACAAATAAACATTCATTCCTCATTTATGCAATTCTTTGCATTGTATTTGTTATAATTTTAATATGTATTTATAAATTTTATATTTTTCCTAATAAAATGATTTTATATAATGTATTTAAAAAGAGAACCTCACAAAAGCAGAACGGACTTAAGGAAACGGAACTGCAAAATGTAACCTCAGAAAACAAAAAGTCCCTTTTGTTTTCCTCTTAAGGATGGAGGAGTTATATAATTGAATATAATATATGTATTGTTAGTTAGGACCATCAACAGCTTCCTGTTTTTCGACCTATTAACTTAAACATATAAATATAAGCTTGTTAATTGAGTAATGTTAATATATTTATTATATACATTTCTATATATTTCCATTAAGTAATCTAAACATGTTTTTAATATAATGAATGGCCAATCTGTTAGAAAGATTGTATAAAGGCAAATTGAACCTTATATTTTCGTTCTATTACTTCGAATCCATGTAACTGCGAACGTGCTTAAATAAATGTATTAAGTTCATATATTTGTTTTTTAAAAACAAAGTCCGTTTGGCAACGAACTTAATTCGCGGATCATCATTACCAAAATTCGTTGCATGCAAGAATGCTGTGGTTAATGTTGAAAATAAGGATGAATATTGTTTTGCTTGGGCTATTATTCAGCATTGTATCCTGCGACGAGGTGTGAAACAGAAACAGCATCATACCCCCACTACTCGCGTGTATTAAATTTAAAAGGTTTGAATTTTCCAATGAAACTGTGAGATATTTATAAATTTGAGGAAATGAATAATATTTCCGTTAATGTGTATGGATTAGAGGCTAAATTTTAAAATAATAGAATGATGTATGAGGTTGTTGGACCTCTACACTACTCTAAGAAAAAACTGCACATTCGCGTAAATTTATTATTAATTTCTGAAGATTGTGGGGATACCCATCGTTGTAATAATGGATGTGTTAACATTCACTACTACTGGATAAAAGATTTATCTAGATTAGTTTCAAGTCAGATTTCCGCATATAATCATAGAAAATATTTTTGTGATGGTTGTCTGTTAAATTTTAATAGTGATCGAGTGTTAATGCAATATCAAAGACATGATTGCAACCATTTATATACAACAACACCCTCAACGCAATCGCTAATCGATAAATTTGGCAAGGAATGTCCTGAAAACATATTAAAATTTGAAATCTTTGAAAGACAAATGAAAGTGCCATTCGTAGTATATGCAGATTTTGAGACTGTTCTAAAACCATTGCATACGTGTGAACCCACGCTCGCGCAGTCATATACAAATATTTACAAACATTTACACGAGGCGTATTCTTTTTGCTATTCAATTAAGTCATCATTTGATTACACAATTTCGAGGTTTCAGATTTATCGCAGGTCGGACGCTCTAACAGTTTTTGTTTCGCGTATTGAGGCTGATGTGAGAGAGTTGTACAATACTTATTTAAAGGAAATAGCTCCAATGCTTTCTCTCACAAATGAAGAAAAGGAGAATTTTGCAAATGCAGTTGTTTGTGGTATATGTGAGAAGCCTTTTTAGTGAGGGTGATGTAAAAGTGCGGGACCACTGTCACATAACCAGAAAAGTCAGGTTTGGCGCCGCTCATGCAATTTAAATTATAAATTACAATATTTTATTCCTGTTATATTACAAAATAGCTCGATGTACAACACACATATGATAATTCGCGAGATCGCTACACATGGAGATAGAATCGATGTACTCGCGCAA
This sequence comes from Rhamnusium bicolor, assembly GCA_029963845.1. Taxonomy (NCBI): domain Eukaryota; kingdom Metazoa; phylum Arthropoda; class Insecta; order Coleoptera; family Cerambycidae; genus Rhamnusium; species Rhamnusium bicolor. Next base: position 8,748 of record JANEYF010005452.1, on the reverse strand, counting down.
AACAAAGAAAAATATATATCTTTTACTAAACATTTATATATGCATGATTATATCAGTAGTAAGGACGAGACAAGTAAAAAATATATAAAATTGCGTTTTATCGATATTTTTAAATTTTTGTCGACTTCGCTTCAAAATTTGGGGGACAGTTTACCAGTTAGTGAATTTCATCAAACCAAAAAATGTTTTCCAAACGATGAACAGTTTAATTTAATGCGGCGAAAGGGTGTATTCCCATACAATTTTGTTAGCAGTTTAGAAAAATTAAACACGCCTGTTTTACCATCCAAAGAAGAATTTTACGATATACTGAATGATGAAAATATAACGGACACAGATTACGAAAGGGCTGAGAAAGTTTGCACACGTTTAATTGTAGTAGTTTGGGTGAATATTCAGATTTATATTTACAAACAGATGTGTTGCTGCTGTGTGATGTATTTGAAAATTTTCGAACAATATCTCTAAAAAAATATAAATTGGACCCCGCTGAGTACTATACGGGGTTGGGTTGGGGGTGCTATGCTAAAACTAACAAATATACAATGGAATTATTGACTGATATAGATATGATTAATTTTTTTAAACGTAATTTAAGAGGTGGGATTAGCTGTTGCGTAGAGCGAAAACACAGCAAATAACAAATTTCTCCCCAACTATGACACCAACGAAGCATCCTCTTTTATCACATATTTCAATTGTACGAATATGTATGGTCACAGCATGTGTCAACCGCTTCCAACAGGCGGGTTTATGTGGTTTTCTGAGAGTGAAATAATGAATTTAGATGTAATTTCAGATGAAAGTTCATGTGGAAATGTTTTTGAGGTTGATATCCATTATCCGGAGTCATTACATGATCTCCACGCTGATTTACCGTTTTTAGTAGAAAATATTGGCCCACCTCCTTGTAAATTAAAATTAAAAAAATTAATACCTAACGTACACGATAAAAAAAGATATGTTATACACTACAGAAATTTGAAACAAACCATTAGTCATGGTTTGATGGTTGTGAAAACACACAGGGTTCTAAAGTTCAATCAATCGCCGTGGTTAAAAAAATACATCGATCTAAATACAGAATTGAGAAATAAAAGTGATAATAAATTTGAAAAAGATCAATATAAACTGATGAATAACGCCATCTACGGGAAGAGCATGGAAAACGTTGATTGCAGGAAAGATATAAAGCTTGTAACGCATTGGCACAGTATAAGACGGACAGAGGGCGCGAATTCTCTAATTGCTCGATCGAACTTTAAAACTTGTTCAATATTTTCTGAAGACTTTTTAGGTATTCATATGGGTAGATTAAATGTAGTCTATAATAAACCAATCTATCTTGGGTTTTGCATATTGGAATTGTCCAAGACCGTGTTATACGGTTTTTATTACAATTTTATAAAAAGTATGTATGGCCTAAAAGCTTCTTTATCGTACACTGATACCGACTCGTGAATTATGAAAATTTTTACAGACAATTTTTATGATATTATTTTACAATTTCCAGATAAATTTGACACTAGTAATTTCAAAGAAGGAAATAGATTTAATATTAAAAAAGGTGAAACTGTAATCGGTCGATTTAAAGATGAAGTCGCAGATGATCAGATTATCAGCTTTTTTGGAACTGGGGCAAAAGGCATATTGTGTGGAATCGTTATGTAACCAGTTAAAAAAAGTTAAGGGAGTTAAAAAATCAGTAATTAAAAAACAGCTAACAATAGATGACTATAAAAAAGTAGTTGAACAAGGTGGTTAATACTTAGAAAAATGTATACTTTCAGGAGTGACTTACATGACATTTTTACTGAAATAAAGAATCGAGTGACACTTTCATATAATGATAGTAAACGTTTTGTAATTCCTAACACTACAAAAACTCTACCTTGGGGTCATACCGATATATTATATTATTAGGATGAATCCGTTGAAAATCAAGTAATGCCTATTGTAAATGGTGAAAAATGTGTTGATATGTTGGATCTTTTACTTAAGGAAATAAATTCATTGGAAGATCAACTTCTGTAAAAATTGTATGTTATTTTAAAGTATGTGTATGTATGTAAAATATAATAATAATAAACAAGATATTTGTTTTGTGTATAAAGAAAATATGTAAATAAAATAAGAAAAGAAAAAGTCTGAATTTATTTATCAATAACCCTCCTGAAGCCATTTTGTAATCTTTTATCAACTCTCATAAATCACAAGTTAAATAATTACCATCGTTTTTTTCTAGACACTATGTTCTATTTGATTTTTTTTCAGTTAATCATGAGTGTTTTATTTAAATCTTTAAATCAAATTATGGGCATTAGGTTTTACAGCTAATCATGAGTGTTTTATTTAAATCTTTAAATCAAAATTTATTGCTGTTCAAATAGAAAACATTGAACCTAAAGTATAAATTTACAACCCCATCAAAAAAACCTCTAAGCTTTTACAGTGTAATATGCGTAAACTAGAAAGTTATTTGCCCTTCAACTTATACCTGAAGAATAAATCTGTATATATTTTTTGTTACTTGAAAATATCTTAATAAAACTAATTGTAATGGTATTAAAAATAGGGTCAAAATTCTTTAAATATAATGTAAAATGAAACGTGTACTTACTTTTATTTTTTCTCAATTCTTTTATATTATCTTTTAACTTTATGTGTTTACACTTTTAAAATGGTACTTGAAAATATCTGAATAGAACCAATTGTATAACTAATAAAAATAAGGTCATCATTCTTTAAATAAAATGAAACATATACTTTACCCTTTTTCAATTCTTTTATATTATCTTGTAATTTTATGTATTTACACTGTTAATGTCACTGTTTTACATAATTAAAGAAATCTTATTCATTTTAAATTTTGACTGTTTCACTTTATTTAAGTATGTCTTATTCATTTTAAAATAATAACGCACTTACTTTTTTTAATCATATATTACAATAAAATATTTTGCATGCAAGATTTTCCAATGTATTCGAAATTCCATTACAATCAAAACAGAAAAATCTGTAATAATAAAACACATATTCTACAAAACACACAATTTATGCAAAACTGCAATAATATACAACTATAATTAAAGATTTTACAATGTATACAAAAAAAAATTCCAATATAAACAGATGAGGATGTAATAAATCTTATATTCTACAAAAATTTAGTTGAAACAATACATAAAAAAAACGGAACAATTAATATTATATTCTACAATTTAGGAAAAAGTATAACGTGCAAAATTTTGCAAAAAAGGAACAATTAAACATATATATGCAAATTATTTACAAAAAAAATGAATATATGCAAAACTACAACAGAAAGAATATCAAAAAAAAAGATTACATTCAATATATTCATTACAATATATATTATTATATATATATATATATATATATATATATATATATATATATATATATATATATATATATATATATATATATATATATATATATATATATATATATATATATATATATATATATATATATATATATATATATATATATATATATATATATATATATATATATATATATATATATATATATATATATATATATATATATATATATATATATATATATATATATATATATATATATATATATATATATATATATATATATATATATATATATATATATATATATATATATATATATATATATATATATATACCTATACCAGCAAATCAGTGTGTAAAAAAATGTTTATTATTAAACCACAATGTTGGAATTATCCTCCGAACAACTGGTGAATGAACTTAAGCCTCTTAGTTATTTTGTCCAATTCAATACGGTCATTAGTTGCAGTCGAGTTAAAATCAGCAAGTTTTTGCTGATTTACTCGAGCAACATTTTTACGTTGTTCGAATAAATCCTGCAGTCTTTTGATCTCGCCCTCTAATCCCCATATTTCAGTGACGTCAGAATCGCAAATTTTTGATAATTCGCGACCCCGTTCGTCACTTTTTTGAACAGCATTCGTAAGACGAGTTTTTTCTCATCTCAAAACCGTTAATCATCAACAGCGCGTCGCCAAATATGTCTTTTTGGTGGTCTTGAGACAGCTGAGGATCATTCACACAAATTCGCCGCTCTGGGAAATTAGCGATGATTTGACCACCGTCGAGCTAGTAGTTGAGCTTTTGGGCTTTTTTAACCCCAGTACTCGACGGTGCAGCTGATTTATTCACCACACGCGACTTTTTGTTTGTTGTCGCGCGTGGTTTTTTATTTTCGGCAGCAATTTTTATTTAAAAAATCAAAAAAATCAGGTTTTTTTGATTTTTTTGATTTTTTTCGAGTTCTACTCTAATTTTTTGAAACAAATACGATTTTTCCATACACTGTTTCTTTGTATTCTCTAACTGCCAATTTGCACATATAAATTATTCACGTCACTGGAAAAATTCTCTATATGGTCCATATTTTCATACAAACAATAAAAAATCAGCATTTTCCTGTTCTGACAAGCTTGGTGGTCGGTTTCATTAATTTCATAGATGCCGAGGCGACGCGCGACTGAAGTGTAAAATAAAAATGACCGGAAGGAAGAAAGACTAAATTTGGGATTAATTTATAAAAAAAAAACAGAAAAAGGAAAAACCTGTAAAAATTATAAAAAAAGAAATGCAAGGACTTGTTCAAAGATTAAAAGGCCATCATGAAAAGTGCAGGAAGTTGATTTAACTGTAGGTATTCTAAATCTAAATAACTGTTTATTTTATTTAAGGGGATCTTGCAGGGTAGAAAATCAAAAAAAAAATCAAAAATCACGATCGTTAAAAAAAAATCAAAAAATTATGATTTTTTTTGATATTTATTTATTTTTTTACATAAACATCCTAATAATTGACATTAACCATGTATTTAGTACTTATATTAACAAAGATAGTTTTTGTTTAAACTTACAAATGGAATAAATTGTGTACCTTGTATCTATAATTGTAAAATAAGCTAGACCGTACATGAAAATTCCTGTCAGAACTTGAAAATTCGCCTGTCTTTATAATGCGCGGGGATGATGCGAATTGCCATTATTTGCTAATCTGCCGCGTAACGCGTAACAAGTGAGAAAGCGAGTCTGAGTGATTATATTTATAGTATTTAAATATTAAATAATTTTTGAACGTGTCCTCTAATAAAAGTGGAAGGAAAAAAGATCCTATTTGGCAATATTTTATTGAAAAATCAAGTAAGCTTGATGGAAAAAGTGGTAGTAACTCCACTGGAAAAAATGTGCTTCGCGTAATGTAGAAAGTGTAGAAACAAATAATGAAGGTCCCTCTACTTCAGGAACAGTGTCCAATGTAAGTATAGTGTTATTTTATTTATAATTATAACTTCTTAGTAAGAAAAAATATTAAAAGAACCTTTTTTTTTTTAAATTTACTTATTTAACGTCGGTCTATTTCTACTACCTGGAATGGGTTGGAACCTTTGATGCGAAGATAACACTGACGTAGTTTTCCACGAAACACCAAAACACTATACACTGCACTCGACACGCGTTTCGCCAACCAAGTTGGCATCATCTGGAAATGATTAAAACTGGTTTTTCATCGTCTCCAGATGATGCCAACTTAGTTGGCGAAACGCGCGTTGAGTGCAGTGTATAGTGTTTTGGTGTTTCATGGGAAACTGCGCCAGTGTTAGATTCAAATTTAGCGTTAAAATGATCTAGTGCATTTTCTAGATTTCTAGTAACTTTCCCTGTGCAAATGTGACTTTCATTCACTCCTAGTTTTAAGAACAAGGTATAATATCTATGCCTGTCTGTGTGTAGCTGGATTTAAACAACATAACAATCTTGTTTTTTTATTACAGATACAATTGGAACACATTACAACAAGATGCAGAGGAAGATAGTGCCCCACAGCCGCTCTTATCTTCTACGCCATTAAGTAAAAAAAGAAAAGTAGTGCCTGACTCCAGTTCTGGATCTTTATCATCTTTTGTTGTACGTACGACCAAGTCTAATAAAGAAGAAATAGATAAACAAACTGCTAGAGCTCTTTATGCGACAAACAGCAGTTTCATGTTTATTGAAAAACCTGAGGAAAAAAAGGCAATAACGCTTTTACGACCTGGTACATACCACCATCTCGACGTGATGTGTCCAACAGACTATTCGATGAAGTGTATAATGAGGAAAAAAGTAAATGTTTTAAAGATTTATCAGGAAGTTCAGTTTGTCAGTCATTGGATGAATGGTCCAACATACACAATGAACCAATAATATGTGCAACTGTAACTAAGGAAAATGGATTTTCCTTTTTAGTAGACACGATAGACACATCTGGAAATCCACATACATCTGTATATTTAACAGAACTTGCAACAAACTAAATTAAACTCTAAACACTGACTATACCTGTACAGTAAGCAGTTTTGTGACGGATAATGCTGCCAATATGAATGCTATGAGAAACCAAATTAAAGAGTCAACAGAACTAAATGTTATTACTTACGGTTGTGCTCCACACATTTTAAACCTGTTATGTAAAGATTTGGAAATTAGTGAAATTAAGGAACACGTTAGGTTCGTTGTGAAATACTTCCGAAACAATCATTTTGTCTCTGTTACTTTGAAGTATTTGAACACGATTAATGAAAGAATTTTTTTTCAACCCCCAAGAAGGGGTGGAAAAAATATAAAGTGTTTTTCAAAATTACTCAAAGTGGGTAAAATAGTTTCAAATAAAAATTTTAAAGCATGAAATTTTACATAAAAATGATCTCTTGACTTTTTTTGCTATTATTAAAATTAGGAGTTTAAAATTAACAGAGTTAGGGTGGTTAGAAGTTAAGGGATGATATATACAATTTATTATAACCGTTGCTTGCGGCTATTTGTTTCTTTGTACATTTTATCAGGATTTCAAAAATCATATTAATTTTTATGTAGAAAAAAAAATTTAAATCAAAATTTTCTAGACTATGGGCATAAAAAAATATCTAAGGCACCATCGAATTCTTCTATTAATTCCCGTTAATTTGAGTACCTACAAGCCTATATTTGGTAACTTAACACACACGCACACATATGTACACACAAAGCACACATATGCGCACACAAAGCGCATATTAGCGACACTTACAATTCTAACATATGGGTATTAATTTTATGTTGTATTGAGATATAGATGTGACGCATGCGCGTCTTGTAGGCAACGCAGTAGCTACGAAATAATTTTATCTTTGTCGTACGCATTCTTTATTTCTTTTCAGTTATCGTGACATCACAAGAGCAGTGTCGTAGGTTTAGAAAAAAATTTAAACAGGTAAATAAATTCATACCTTCCTGAAAATGATGAGTAAAAAAATTCAAAAGCAAATGTTCAATATATTAAATGTAGAACAGAATGGCATAAATGGTATAAAAAGAATTCGCTTCACCGTGGCTTGATGTTCATCAATGGTTGTTCTTAGGTTAGAGTCGATTAAACTCAAGAATATTTCACTCATTAAAACATTGTGTACATAAAATTTAGAAAATAGTTTTATTTTAAGCGAAAGATAAAACTGGATATGGAACATGTGGGATGAGTGATATTATCCATTAAAAATAAAAATTAACCTATTTACATTTTTCTTCGTAGATAATATCTAATCCCACTGATGTATAAATAACTATTAAAATTCAACACATATTACATTTTAATTGGCAGTGGAATATTTTTAAAATATTTTTTATTATCGCTGTACTAGAGTAATTTTAAAATTTACAATTAATTTCCATGGCAATTCTGGTTATTTATTGTAATATTACTGGTAAGTATACAATTTTAGTCATAATTTAAAAAATATTTGTAACATTTTACTTAAATAATTATAAATGTAAGTAAAGCAAAAAAAATATAACACTTTGTATAAAATCACAATAAATAATCAAGATATCCAATTTTCCTGGAAATTAATTGTAAATCTTACAGTTGCTGTTTTTAATGTAGTAATTAGTAATAATGTAATCATTGTCAATCAAAATTAAGCCAAAGAAATAATCAACAAACGAAAATAATAAAGGACTAAAACTATTAAAACGGTATATTTAATTGGATGCAAAATGGTAAGTATAATTCGCACGATTTTCCATAAAATTGCTAGAATAGTATTATACGTTAAACATGACAACGTTGCGGAATCAATATAATGCCCATTATGAACACAGTATATTTATATGGGAGTAAAATAGTTAGTAGTATATAAGTCGGTCTCAAAATAATAATTAACAAGGGCGGATGCAAAATATTGACCATGGTAAAAAATTATGTATATTTAAAAAATAAAACAATCTTAATAAAATTTATACTCAAAATCGTTTTTTAAACAATATATTTTATTTAGATCATGTCTGAACCTTCTACGTGACGCAATTTGACCGCAATATGTAATGAAGCAAAATAGATACCTTGATATATATATATATATATATATATATATATATATATATATATATATATATATATATCGTCGGCTGAGGTGCAAAATCGACTATCTCATTTCAAGATTATTTTAGAGAAGGTAAAAACTGTATATTTGACTATATTAGTCAAGTAAACATTACAAATTGAGGAATGATTACTACGTAGGATATTTAACATCTAATTAGACAGATATGATATATTTTATTATTAAAATAATGATATGGGATATGGGACTTAACAGATTTGATTTTTGATTGGTTGCATTTTTTGAGTTACACGTTTTTGCACCTCGGCCGACGATATATATATA
>JANEYF010005451.1:80000-90326 GCA_029963845.1 Rhamnusium bicolor | reverse complement strand
ACACATTTTTGAAAAAATTAGGGGTTATTCCTTGGATATATGAAATGCCTACATTTTATTTTTTAAGCTTGGCAATTTTCGCATGATATATTTAAAAATGTATGAAAATACTAATTAGCAAAAAATTTTTTTATAATTGAATAACTAAAAGGCGTTTCTTTCTGAAAAAAACAGAAATATCCCTTTTTCTATTCCTGAAACTTTCAAGTAGTTTTGTCAGTTAGTTTTCGAGAAATTAATTCGTTGACACCGTTTAATCGAATTTTATGCCGACGTGTTTTACATTTTTTTAACATTTAATATTTCAAAAACTGTAACGCCTACTTTCATACAATTGTGACACGCTATATTGAACAGTTTATGTACTGACATATGAAGAAATGGTTTAATCCGCACACCTAGTTTTTTTTGTAGGCATTCAAATTCAGAACCATCTCGGATTAAAATTTTAAATAGAACTATATTATATATACCACTTTTCTCGCATAAGAAAACTTATTTATGTAATTTGTTTTATTCGTCAGACAAATAAATGCAAATGAATTATGTAAAAATAAACATTAGTTTATATCAGTTTGTAACTAATTTACTGCAGATCTTAAGCCAAGTCTTTACTTTAATATACTTCGAAATTTTGTTGTTGAAATACAAAAGAACATAGAACAAAAAAATTAACATTCGTTTTTAGTGAATGCTTTTTAAGAAATGTGAGCTTTCATGAATACGTATACAAAATAAAAGATCCAGGAATTTTTATCCATTTCGGTTGCGATTAAATCTGTGTAGAAGTTTAAAACTTGGCACAATTCCTTAGATCGTTATTACTTACTCGTGATGGTTTATTAAGTTGGCTACCTGAGATATCGGTCTTATAATGGTGGAGTCCTTTCTTTGCCTTCCAGTAAAATTAATGTAATATTTTCTAAAGAGTTTTTCAGTCTCTGTTAAAAGTTAAATGCATGTCTGTTTCAGCAAAACAATACAGACTGGTTTTGTCATGAAGCCAAAAGAACAAATTTGTAAAATGCCTTATGTTATCTGACACATTACTGATTGTATATTAAGGGGAATTTTTACTAAAAACAGCTAAATTCATCATATATTGCATTTTAATGCATTATTAAAGCAGTAGAAAGAATTTTATCTCACCATTTTTTTCTTAAACAATATCGAAGAAAATATGGAGGAATATTGATATACTTTTATACATGACAATTTTATAAAGAAATCTTATTGGATATTGCCTTCTGTTTCTTTGATATTTTATGTGGCTTACAAAAGTACAATATAATTTTTCAACTAAACTGCATTAAATTGAATCAAACCACCCGAAATATTCGTTCAACTTTAGCATCCAAGTTTTCATGACATTTTGTTCAATTTGAAAGTCGTTTATTGTGTTTGAATGAAAATTTCTTCTTTAATGGAAAAATCCATAATATGTATTGAAATTGTTTCCACTTGCTGCCGCCAGATTTGAATAACCTTGAATTACCTATCTGTAATGACCACTGGGGCTAATATACTAGGTCCCCCGCCTAGGACTCCCCACACTAGAAATTTTGGCCTTAACACGGTGGTCCTAGTACAAGCAAAGCATTAATAAATTTAAGTATAATTCGCTTAAGTTTAAGTTTGCCAAATCATTCTATTTATAAACAAAAATGTAGGAACCAGAGGAGCATTAGGTACGGGGTTGTTGCCCTTAACAAGGAACCAATAAAATGTCTTTAGACAATTTAGATATCCCTAGCCTTTCATGTTTTATAGGAAAAAGGGGGGGGGGGGTTCCCCTTGGCTTGGTTAAAAAAAAAAACAATTTTTTTTTTTTAATGTGTTTTCCGATAAAACTAGTTTATATATTAACATTTTAAAATTAAATGAAATTCACATTATCATGTATACTTTTCTATTTTTTTTCTTATTTTGATATGTTTTAGTAGGTGTTTACAATGTAATATTATGTCCGCATAAAAGACGTCACTGGGAACCGATACTTCCGTCCGAACTCTATTTCAGACTACAAATAGATTTTTTAATGACTGTCGCCGTAATCCGTAACTCCAAATCATTTAGAACAATTATCAACAATAGGTATACTTTTATTCTAGTGCAAAAAAATAGTTATGTGCAATAGTGTTTTCACTGTTCAGCGTTCATCTAACTTTGGACATTACAAGAATCACCCGTCAAAAGTATAAGGTAATATATTTTGTATTGTACCCATTCCATTAGTTGTATTGACAATATTTTGACAAACTTGAAAGAGGATTGCTATGGGGTGCGCGAAGTTGATCCTTGTCTCTCAGACTATTTTGGATAATTTATAAAGATTTATAGCAACGAGGATGCTCCGTCTGTCATTCTTCGCAGGCGTATTGCAAACCTCGGTTTAGGCAAATTAAGAAACCATTTGATCGACATAGACTGGAATATCTTTTATAGTACTACCTATGATAGTAGGTACTTATCCGAGTTCTTGGTAAATAGATTAGTAAATCGAATTTTTCCATTAAAAAAAATGTTCTCCAAATGAGAAGATGCCGAGCAACTGGTTCACCGATTCTTTACGTAGTAAAAGAAACGCACTATCCTCTGTTAAACTAATTTTCAATGTCACTAGAAATCTGGTTGACTTTTCTATTTACAGTTCTCTGGTACAATAAAGATATCAAAAATGCAAAGAAAACAGCTTGTAATAAATTCATAAATGACTTTGACAATAAAGGAAGAGACACCTGGAAAGTTTTTAATTTTGAGACAAACAGACATCAGGCAAATGTCATTAATTCCAGTATACCACCACACACTTTTAACAGCTATTTTGAATCTGTCGCAGGACATTTGATAAATTCTTTACCAAACATAAATCACAACATTCAAACTAATTCTACCTATAGTAAACTACTAAATCTATCTCTTTTTTTGCAGAGCAATATCCGAACAAGAAGTAAAATTAGCAATTAAATATTTAAAAAACTCACATTATCTCGATGTACGCAAAAATAATTAAATTTACGGAAGACATTATCGTCGCTCCGCTTACCTCTTTATTCAACAGTTGTATCACTGAAGGTATTTAAATAGATATTTTAAAAATTGCCCGTATTATGCCTATTTTTAAAAAAGGTAACGACTCCTTGCCAGCTAATTATCGCCCTATAGCAATTCTTTCCATTTTTGATAAGATCCTTGAAATTATTCTGACAGAAAGGTATCTTGAAAGGACGGTCCGTATCAATATGGTTTTGCTTGGCCGTCGGAAAAAGGAAGGGATGGGAAAAAGTTGAAAGAGATATAGGGGGGACCTGCAGACGGCCGTCATACAGTAATCACTCTGTGTGATTTTTCCAAGGCCTTTGACTGTATCTCCCACGACAAATTGATTGAAAAGTTGCAATCATGTGGTGTTAGAGGACTGCCCCTCTCACTTTTCAGTTTGTACCTGCTTAGCCATCAGCAGTGCGTGGTCCATATGTAATGGCAAGTCAGGTTTCCTAAATATCAACTGTGGTGTATTCCAGGGATCTATTCTTGTGGCCACTGCTATTTTTGGTCTACATGAATGATTTTCCTCAATTCATATTGCCAAATAAATCTATTTTGTTCGCCGATGATACCACTCTTTTGTGTTCTGATCGCAGCGTTGCCAATCTACTACAACTATCCTCTAATATGGAACTACAAGCAAAAAATTGGTTCACCTCAAATGAACTTACACTTAATTAAGAAGAAACTCAGAAACTATTAATATCTTTAAATAAAACCGAAACTAAAGGCGAGTACTTTAAACTCTTTAGGTGTCTATATGGATGATAACCTTAGCTGAGCTAACCATATTGAACAACTAAATAAAATACTTTCAAGCACGATCTTCCTCTTTAGAAAACTAAAACGCATTCTAGAGTTTGATATTAAAAAACTACCTATTTCGCCCTATTCCATTCTAGACCTTCCCTAAGATGTTGTTCTGTGGGGAAACTGCTATCACGCATTGAAAGTTTTTCAACAACAAAATAGGTTGTAAGAAAAACTTGTAAATGCCATACACGGAATATGGTCGGCCTATTTTCATTAAATTCGGCATTATGCCCATCCTTTCACTTTTTATTTACTATAGCCTCATTGAGATTCACAAGATTGTGTCCAGTCTCTCTACCCAGGCAGATTACCATGAGCACAATACACGTGCTGCTAGACTTCTTAGACTACCTCGACACAGGTTAACACTAAGCGTTAAAAATTCCCCCAACCTAAATTTGTATAATCATTTACCATCTCATATTAAACAGTTAAATGTAGTGTCCTTCAAACTCAATCTAACGACGAATTCCTTAAAACTCCTTTTTATATTAATCCTCATTCGAGAGCCTAAACTTGTATATTTGCAGGGTGCTCTGACACTTCGATGCCTTACTCTTAAATAAAAAATCTCCGGGCGGGGAAGTGAGTGATTAACTAGAACAAAGTAAAAATGATGCTTAAAACTAAACAAGTTCATTTACAGTTGGCCATTGCCAATTTAACTATTTAATATTGTCCAATACACTTAAGGAATTTTGTTAGGCGCCACCCAGTTTTTAAATGTGATTTTAACAAAGTTCAGACTACTCTTAAATTCACTGTTACCGTTAAAAAGAGGCAAAAACGTGTAACTATTTACAACCATCTCTCATGATGTTGATTATTAGTTTCATAAAAGTCAAATATCTTTTATATTTAAAGTTCGGAAACACAGACGGGTTTGCAAATCCTGAAAGTCAATATTATTTTGTTACCCATTAACAGCATCTCCAGCTGACACCGGTGGACACTTATCGATGCTAGGTACCTAGTTTATAATTTCATTTAGGGGACCTTACCAGTAGATGTGGCACAGATCTCATATCCTTTGCGTTTTCTTACTCACAAACCTTCATCAAATCTTCATGGCACATATCATCTCGAACGCAGAAAAATGCAAGGTAACGAATCATCAACAGAGCACGGCAACAGACTCAACTCACATCAAATCTCGTTCGTGGCTCGGCATTATCTCCACGTAGCAAGGTACGATAACATAAAAATAGCAGGACAACAGACAACACCCAAGTCCACACTTGACCGTGGCCACCCAGCGTCTCTGTCTTTTGCATTTAAAACATTGCTCGGAAACATCGTCTCACCAACAACGCACGCACTAGTTACAAAAACGTCGGGCAAAATACGATGGTCCAGTAGCGCCACGGTACAGGGGTAATACAAAAATGTTTTTGAAAATATTTTAATCGAGTCTGAATTTAAGGTATATTCGAACCATTTTATTTTATTTACAACGAAAGTGATTCAAAGTATTTATTACTGAAAATGGACCGTTAGAACTATAAAAGTAAGTGTGTATATACATATATATGTTTATTTTTTTTGTATTTTCTATTTACTTGCTGTTTTTAGCATCTTTAGTGCATATTATTTACTTGTACCTAGTTAACATAATCTATATTTATAAACGTGCTGCTTACTCGCCATTACTCTGACCTGCTGCAAATGTTCAACAATGTACATAAAGTGGTTAGACTATCTATCTATCTATATATCTATTGTATATTATTTTTGCATATGAAAATATTAATGCCTTTGCACACGAGCTTATTCCTCCACTGATATTCGCGAAATAACTACCTGAGATGCGGTCTCTAATCATAACTTGCGTCTGGCGTCACTGTTGTCGCGACGTAGAATCTAAATTATTTTTCTTCAATGTATTCTTGGTAGTTCAGTGAGATATATTTTATGCAATATGTACATTATTTGGAGCAAAAACGTGTGCAATACAATTCTTTTCATCCATACTATTCGCCAAGCCCAAGAGAAAAATTTGATAATAAACTTTATTTCAATGGATATTTATGGCTCCCTTTATGATCTGATTGGGAAAAAGTAGTGTAATGCATTCTGTTTCGCTATAAAACTTTAATGGCTGTAATACATATAATTTAAACATTTAAAACGTCATAATATGTTTGATTTAAACACATGAATAGAAGATAAAATTCATAACAACTGATAGCTTTATAGTGAATGTTTGTTTTATTATTTTACATTCATATTCTTAGAGAATTTCGTATGTATGTACCTACTACAGAAATACAAAAAAATTATTGATAATACTGATATTGCATGGTTTCCAATAAATACTTGCAAACACACATAACGACACACACACACGCAGACGCTTGCGCACAACCGCGCACACACGCGGACACACGCGCACACACGCAAACGCGCGAACGCACGCACACACACGCTCACGCACACACAGACGCACGACGCACCCACGCACACGTACACGCACGCACGCACGCACACACACACACACACACACACACAACACAAACACACACGCACACGTACACACTCAAGACGCGCATATAGATGCGCATATAGATACATCTAGATATACACAGACAACCTAGATTTTAATACAACAAAGAAGGTTTAGCGCCTAATCAAAAAAAAGAATTATGTAGCTACGGATACGTGTTTCGGAGTTATTGCCCCTCATCAGCATAGAGTTGCTAAGGAATTGGATATAGGATGGGATAGATCAGGAACAAGAACTAAATTCTATGATATACAGAGCTCTATCATTACCTCTTTCAGAGCAAAATCTAAAAACAGAATTAGACACTATAAAAACAATAGCTTTCAATAATGGCTTTCAAGAAAAAACAATAGAAATTTTAATTAACAGAAAACAATTAGAACTAGCATACCACAGTATTTATCCATATGTCAAAGATAAAAGAAGCACTAAATATGTCTCGTTAACATATTATGGAAATATTTCAGAAAAAATTGCTAACATCTTGTCACAACATAATATTAAAGTTAGTTTAAATCACAGTCAAAACTTTCACACCATTTGTTTAGTGCGAAAGATAAAACTAATAATCTGGAGAAATCTGGAGTTTATAAATTAACATGACCGGATTTTAATGCCACTTATTTAGGTCAAACTGGTCGTACATTTAAAATTCGGTATAACTAATACTTACGTTCTTTTTGAATTAATAAAACTGATTCAACTTTTTTAAATAATTTTTAGAATCTAGTCACACTTTTCCAAAATTAGAGAACCTCAATATTGTACACACACAAGAAAAGAGCTTTAAATTAAATTTTTTAGTCTTAAAAAATATTCAAATTTAATCACAGTGAACCTATTAAACTTCTTAACGACCAGTTGGATCTATATCATACACCCCTCTTTGATGTATTTAAGCTATAAAATTTCCAATCTGAAAAATTTTTGTTAATAATGTTTTTAAGTACCTAGTTATGATTGTTAAATTTTTAACACGCTTTTATTTTATTATTATTTTATTATTATATTAGCTTCACTTGTATGTATGTTTGTTTGTTTGTTTGTAACCGACTCTTTGGACTCGATTTTGACCCACTTTAAACGGACAGATTTAATTGAAACTTTGTACACTTACGAAGAACCGGTAACAATACAATAATTTGATAAGTTTATATCATTATCCTGATCAGGATCGTCAGTCCTTTCCTCACGTATCCTCTGTGTGAGAGCAAGAGGCTTAATATTGTAAGTATATTCCGTGATTCTCAGTTCGGTCGTTGGCCGAGCGGGCAAGTCTTAGTCGACGCGAAACGATGGACTCCTCGGGCGTGAGTTCAAATCCCATGGCTGAAATAAAAAAACATTTTTTTTTTCAGAAATATCTGTTGGATCGTAATATGTTATAATATCAGCATCAATAAGCAATATAAATATAGTTTAAAAAAACTACAAAACACGCTTTCATAGTACATCAAACTAAAAAGTGAAAAATAAATATAGTGTTACGCCACTGGACTGTGCAGACTGGTTAGATTAGGCTGGAATTGTACACGAATGGCCGGGAATATTCTGGAGTGCCCTAGATTGTGTGAACGGATGTATAAATAAGACACACGGTGTGCCGAGTCGGAATCTTAAGTCGAACGTGACCGAGTAAAGAATAAATAAGAAAGAGACTTATAAGTGTTCAAGTGTGATTATAGTTAAGACAGTAATTAATCTATTGTTGTTAATTGTTAATTAGTAAATAAAGTAGTGAATAAGTGTTACCTGGACTTTCAATCAACGAATCTACGAGTGTAGGTGTTTGTGGGGATAGCAAACACGTGACAATAGTTTAAAAAAACTAAAAAGCACATCAAACTAAAAAGTGAAAAATAATTATTAATATAAACTGAAAACAATAATGAACGAAAAATACTAGTATTATTGTGAGAAAAAAGCGTGGGGCGCTTTGTGCCATATTTTTTCGTATATCGAGCAACCCACGCTTTTTTCACAATAATACTAGAATTTTTCGTTCATTATTGTTTTCAGTTTATATTAATAATTATTTTTCACTTTTTAGTTTGATGTGCTTTAAAAGCGTGTTTTTTAGTTTTTTTAAACGATATTTATTAGATATCCTGTCACCAACCTCAGACTGATTCTTTTGCCGCAGAGGTTTACTTATAAACTTTGTAAAATAATTTATAGGTCAATTGCTTAAAACTCAAAGAAGGTGAGAACAAAGATTATATAATACCACAAATAAATAACTAAAGACAATAAGTTGAAACGTATTGCAAGACTTAAAACGCATTTATTTGTCGCCTTCTTTGAATAACTTTTAAATCAGTCATATGGTTAGAAGTACCATGTCGTTAACATTAGTAAAAAACAAATATATTGTAGGTCGTTTTGAACATATTTTGAATTGCAAACTGTTCTCAAATAACCCAATTTTCTTCAAAGAAGATATATTTTGGTGAATCGTATATTCAGATTAGATTTTCTCCAGTATTTGGGTTTTAAATTTGTATGTTTTTGATCTACACGGATTAAATTGTTTCCAGACATACATAACCAGTAATGGTAAATGTAATTTAACAAATAATCAGATATTTAACAAATTACGGTGCAAATTCCACTTTAAAACACCTTTAAAATAATTGCTCGCTCTAATGGTCATTTGGAATCGTTAGCGAAACCATTGGACTAATGACAGACATTATAAATGCTTCCATGATGAACCCTCTAATTAAGTTTGTAATATTTTTTAGCAGTTATAAAAACGACGTAATTTGACTGTGGCAAGGTTCATTGGTTTAAAGAGCCTCGGTTATACATTGACATATCACCGAGGGCCATATTTAATTAAAAACACCTGAGCATCAGGTCGCGTGTTTAACTGCTCTTTCGACCCAGCATAATTTGTGACGAGGTTTTCATAGGTTCGGTGTTCTACTAATTATCTGATATTTTTAATTCAAAATTGTTAACTGCAAGTGTCCTATTATTTATTCTCGCTCACGAACCTCGGAACAATTGCTCTGCTAATGAAAACAACTAGGGTGTGTTTGGTAATTTTATTTGCTTAATAGACACTATTGAAAAGCTATTCAATAGTGAATTACGATAAATTTAAAACGGACGACTGTTCCGTGTAAGTTGTCAATGTTCAATGTAAGGTATTAATTGCTTCAACTATGTTGCAATATATCGACTGGATGATGTGAAGGTCAGTGACGTGTGCTTCCACCCAAGCTGCCTGGGTTCAAAACCAGACAAGACCAAGTCGTTGAGGTATAGTGGATGAGTGGACCTGCTCGCGTTACCATCTTTTGAAAGGGATGTAAAACTGTGGGTTCTGTGTATCTGCGAGTCGGTGTGCGATTTACTGTTATGATAAGGGCAATTATTTTTACTAACAGCGACGTCAAGGTTAAAGAATTTTACCTGTACCAATTTTTTGCAGGTTCGGGTGGAGAAATCTGCACTAACACTAACGTTCATTACAAACAATCACGATAATACCCACCTTTTGTTGCAGTTTGTGTCTAAATGTTTACTAAATATCTACCAGTATCTGCATTACAGACATTAATTTTGAGGTTAAGTTAAGCCGAGATCCAAATATCTCGGTCTTGTTCTGCAGTCTCAGTCACAAGTCTTATTTTATAAATATGAAGCCGACTATTTATAAGGACGTTCTGACACTATTATGTTATCCATTTTTGTTCGTCATAACCTAAAACCATTATGTATGAAATCAAGTCAGGTACCAAATATATGTATTTGCTTACAATGTCACACCAAAGTTATATCGACGTGGGCAGACTTTCGATAAATTAGCCAGACTTACTTAGTCAGTCACCAACGTCTAGACAACGTTGAATAATGTCTAAAAAAACCCAAACCTACTAAGTCACTTATTACCGTTACACAACGTTGTCGACTGTTTTATAACGGACCAGGCCTATTAAGTTGCGTACCAACGT